>RQOL01000374.1:3129299-3315456 GCA_013076295.1 Sanderia malayensis | reverse complement strand
CTCAGTGTTGGGAGCTCAACTGATTATATTATACAGATACATTTTGCCGCAAGAACTTTGATTCTCTGGTTGAAACCTTAGCGTACAGCACCATTGCTTAGCGAGACATCGCCTACCGAGTTTCTGGTTACCGTCCCCAGCTCTGGGGTGGAATTCAACAGAAACACCTTACGACACAAGTAACAATGGAAATGAAAGTCCCTAAAACACTGAAGAAAAAATTGGTTGCATTTGGTATGATGTATTGCAGCAACCATGTGGGAATTAATAAAGATGCAATGGTTGTATTAGATTATATTCCATAAAGAAAAAAAAGGAACAGAAATCATTTATAATTAACCACTTTCAAATAACAGGGGAGCATATCATAACTAATCATCATCATGAATGGAGAAGATATATATAACATTGTAAAAAGGATCCTGATATAAAGGAGAGTTTTAAGGCAATTTAACTGAAAAGGAAGTAGATGTATTTATCTCCGATAGAAAATTATTTTATGATTGGTTTCAAAATGTACTACATTGTGATTTTCCTATGTCGTTTATACTATTTTCACAAGATCACAATAGAAGAGATCAAGACTCGGCGGGGACTACTGCTGGACATTGGCAAGCTGTATATTTTGATGTTACAGGTCATTGTTTTTTTTCGATTCTTATGGATTTAAACCACGCATTGGCTTTCAACACTTTTCTATCAATATGATGTCTATTGCACAACATTTATTTCCAAAAATTCGGCAGAAGTATATAATAAATAATGTATGCAAAGAGTTTCAAGCACGTGATACAAATGTATGTGGAGAATATTGTATTTATTTTTTGCATGTGATAAGTACATGTAAACATCCAGAGCAAGCACAGTATGTTTTAGATGAATCATTTCGAAAAGTAATAACTAAAGACCACATGCTAGCAGACGAGATAAGTTGGTAATTATGCACAATTCTACGTTAATGATCAATTTGTAAAAGACTGGGTAGAAAACAATTATAACTATAAAGGTGTAAAATCTATTATTCCAAAAGCAATATAGTAATGGAAATAAAATGAATCATACCCAATCCTGACGTGTCTTTCTTTGTGTCTTCATCTTGTCTTGTTTGAATTGTAGTTTCAACTTAGTTAGGCCGGCCATTTGTTAACACATTAGATAATAACGTTTAGCCTCGTATTCATAATCAAGAACTTCCAACAGAACAACCTCGATCATTCTAATACGTAGGGTACCCATAAATCAATACACTCAAATAAACAATAAAATATTAAAGAAACTGTAAATCGTTAATAATGTCATCAGATAATACTTCTTCCGGCTCTGTAATAGCTCGAAGAACAATAAATTCATCTTGATCCTGTTCATGCTGAATAACTTATCGAAAACTACTATAGTATTTGAAACTAAATTAAGATTACGGGAACGTTTGTCTTGATATGGGCACAATCTTCTCCAACAGTGTTGTATAATCGTGCTATAGTACGTCTACTTGTATTCTGCATGAAACACCAAACAACATTCTTCAACAACTCGCCAGATGTATCAGAGGTAATACTCCGCCATTTATGTAAAAGTGCGAGGATACACTCGTACACCCGTGTTTCGTCTGGATCGGCAAAAGCCATAGTAAAAGGAACCTTTAATCGAACATCTTGAGAAGGAGCGCAGTAATTACTATTTTCTTTCAATGCTGATTCTATCAGTTGTAACTTAGCTAGAAGAAGCGATTCATTCGTTGCTAGTTGTTCTTCATCTTCTTCTTGCCCATAATATATTTCCACTTCATCATCATCAACATCAGCAGAAAGAGCTGGCAAAGACACACCTGTTAATGCATTCATCGTGAACTAATGTGAGAAATGTGAGATAATGAAGTAATATATATACCAGCGTACCTGTCAATCACCTGTCACTCATATGTCCAACGGAATCGTACTAATTCCATCCTCTAGCACTTTTCGTTTACAATAAAACGAAGTCAATGCCCTTTTTCCTGTTCGTATTGACAGACAGTTGCAAATTTACGTTTGAGACCTCTATTTGTCGCCATATAATTTTCATTGCTTCGCAGAGTATGCTCATACAATCCCATCGGATTCTGCTGAAATTGTCCTTTTTGAATTCCTTTCATGGAGAATTTATACAAGTGATTGTCTTTATTTTCTACCACATAGGTTTTACTGTTTAATCCAATCATTTTCGTTCCTACAAAATAATAATAATTGAATATGAAAAATTGGAAAATGAATGTCATTAGCAAATAGAAGTCGGTTTTATTATTATTATTATTATCCTACCTTCGAATTCAATCTTGAATTTTCCCGGAGTTCTTTTTCCAAAGGGACAGGCATTTGTGTCAGTAACAAAGAATTCTTTTTCCAATTTGCGATATTTTGTCGTTCCTTTCAATTCAGGACGAATGTTCTCTTCAAATTTTTTACCATTTGGGAAACATATATACAAACTGTCAGTGTCCATTTCACATAAAATAAATGAATCCTTTTGTAGCACGACTTGAAAGAAATCATAGTAGCATTGTAACATGCGTAATTTCGCATAATTAAACACATTCCATCCAACGTATTGCGCATGATTCTCGATAATCTTCTGCTTTGGAGTAAGAATTTCGACAACATTATCCATCAACATTTGCGCATCTAAAATAGTCCCAATATTCACGTGTTTTGGCAAATAAGCTTTATGCCCTAAATACGATACCAATCGTTGTTTGCTTTTGTTAATAATAGTGACTCCGAAGCACTATTACCAACCAGCTTTGATGTTTCAGCTTAACTTGGGTATCCGGGTTTGAATCTCCATTCACTCTGTCTTGTGAAATATCATTGACAAATGTTTTAAAAATTTGTTCCCCTCGATACTGAATAAAGCGATAGAGTCACAACTAATCCATGTTGCAAATACCAACGTAATAATGCTGTATTAATGCCAATCTGTTTGCCAAAATACGATCCTATTAAGAGTTTGCGTGGCTGTTTGGAGATACCATGTTCCTCCACAATTTGTTGCATATACTCTCCAATATCTTTAAATTCCACTTCGGTATTTTTAAAAATAGGATTGAATTCTTTAAACTTTTCTTTTAAATGATCTGGAACATGGATATCAATTTCGATTGCTCCAAAGACCTCATCATGTAGAATATCGTGCAATAGAGCTTCTTCTGTGATTTCGACATTATTTCCATATTTGATTTTTTTGGAATTTATCACTTCTTGCATTTTAGGAGGATTGCAGACTTTATCTCTCCACTCGCACTCTTTCATTCGCTTTACTGTATAGCCTCGATATCGGTAAAAATCGGACTTAGCTTTATCTAATGTGTGAATATCATCCGAAGTAAGAATGGTGTTATTTAACGACACATCACTTCTTTGAACATACGTTGGTAATGAACCGTTTTGTCGACATGAATCACAGGCGTGCCAGTAGCATCCGTCAAATTCGTAAACTACTTTTGCTTCTTCATCCACCCCATCTGCAAACAAGTTACTCATAGTAAACTGATGTAGCAAAAAAAACTTTTCTTCTTCGTGTGAAGTTAAAATAAATCGTTTCTCTCTGTGTACAAAGTTATATTCGTCCCGGTTCTTATTAATTTATAATCAATCCAATCGAGATATTCACTAGCCACCTTGGATTTATTGCTACCTTTCTTGAACATTTCAGTGCGGATCAGTTTGCGAGTTGATAAGGGAGAATTTAATGGAGATTCATGCCAAACCACTGGTTCACTGACAGGCATTTTTTGCCCTAAGCAATAAAGATATAATGCACCAGCATCAAACCCTTGAACTCGTCCTTCAACACTTCGTGCGAAAATAATTGAAGGACCTCCGACGATGTGTTTATTGTAAAAATTATTAATCTCTTTATTGCCAACGTGTAATAGTCTTTCTTTCTTGTTTGATGAATACAATATTTTACTTGCTAATGACGGGAGACTAACACCATCCATTGTGAAATCAATGCCATAAGTAAAAAATTCAGCAGCATACATTTCACTTGTTTTTAAATAGGGTTGTACATCCATTGTATTATACCATTTTAGAAAATCTCGAACACATGTCCAATTACTTTCTTCCCATCGTTTTTCCAATAATGTATAATTCTCTCTGCCTGTTAGAGGTGGCTTTTTCCATTTTAAAATTTGTAATGCTTCTTGTTGGATTTCATCATCTGTTTTATCGTTTTTAGCCTGTGCTTTAATTCCCTTCATTACCTCTGTAAATCTTTCATTGAACATGCAAGGTATTTTGGTGACATTTCAAACTCGATATAAATGATTCGTATGGTGGTAATTGCTTGTCATTCAATCGTTCGAATGAATCCAGGAATTCATAGGGGAAAAAAGATTTTTCCTGTTCAACTTTGGCAAAGGCTTTTATAAACGTGTCCAAATTATAGGACGGTGCAAGGAATGCACTGGTGTCTCGAAAATTTAACCGCCAGCTTGGAAATTCCTTTACATTTTTCGCAGTAAAGGATACAGCCTTGTATTTACTCCCTTGTTTTATAACATCAATATGTACGTTTTCCTTTAACATCAATGGGAATAAATACTTTGCGATCAGAGGTATATCGTAACCGGATGAATTAAATCCGAATACAGGCAATGTTTGGCACTGACGAAACAGTTCCAAGTATAATCGTCTTGGTTCATTGTAAATGGTCAGCATTTCTATTCTGTTCCTTCGAGCTTCTACATTGTCGATTGCTTCCTGTTCTTTTTGTATTTTGATATTATCTATCTGTTCTTTTGTCAAACATCCTTGCATATCCCGTTCCAATTTTTCGTATTTTTCATCCGCGAACCCGCTAATTTCTGAGAAATGATAAAATTTAGCTTTCTCATAGATGAGCAATATCTGTTTCTCCCAAAAAAAATCACGTATTCTTTCAAACAATGAACAGTATTTAGCAAAAGCTCGAACACATTTTTGCTTTGCTAAAGTGATTACATGGGAGACAAATATTTCAATTAGCGCATTTGGTTCGTCGGCACATGCAAAGAGTGTTTGATCATCTATGATTTCTCCTGGAACATCTTTAAGTTCATGCTCGAAGCTGGTGGCTATTGCATACGTTACAGGAACCTGTACTCTAAAAAAATCTTCTTTTTCTCCTTCCTCATCAAGTATCTCTCGCACAAAATCTTTTTGTAAGACTCTATCTCCTTTATCATTATAGCACATGTATTGTTCAATATTGTCCTCATCGAAAAATTCTGCATCAATTAATCCATCGTCCAAAAACACATATTCTTTCCCATAAAATAAATCACTTTCTGAAACGGATTTCTTACATTTAAACTTTCAAAGTCAAAGACAGCAATATCCTGATTAAAATAATATTCATTCTTATCCTTCTCATTGACAAATTCATTATCCCACTGTAGATTGAATGCTGTTGCAATCTTTTGTACCAGAGGTCGGTGTCTTTCAATTAACCCGTCTTTGAATTGATGACGAGTTATTTTCTCTAGCGCACAAGACTTTTGATGACGAATTAACGACGGAAGATGAACATAAACTTGAGCACATTCTTCACAAACGAATTTATTTACAAATGCTTTCAAACTTCGAATTGTACAAATATGTTCTTTATAATAGAGCAAATCAAGTTTGATATTTGTTTTGTACTTTAAACGTGAATTGTAAATTTTCTCTACTCCTTTCAATCCTTTAATTTCTGTTTTCTTTTCATCATAGTATTCAAACACAGGTCTGAAAATTGAAATCTTGATTCCGTACATATATTCCATATGAACAACATGCTGTAGGTTAAACCCAAAAAATGTTGAATACCCAGCAAAATCACAGTATTTCTTTATCATGTCCTATACACTCATTACATCCTCTTCATCTTTATTATAGTCTAGTAGTCGTGTGCGTAATGCAATAAAAAAACACGCCAAATTTGCTTCAGATTTGTGTTTGTGAATAGCTACTTGGTGAATATTGATTGCTCTTGACTTGGTAATGCATTCTGGCAATTCATCTACCGAATCAGTTGCTTTCCCGATAGTAAATTCGTCATGTCCAATATTTATTACCGATACATGCATATTTGTTGCTCTAACCAATCCCCATGTAGAATCTTTGAAATTATTTTTAATAATATCAATGAAAGGAACGGATGTCAAGCGATGAACAACCCTCTTCATATCTTGTTTTGAACGAACCAGAAAGTCATTATATTGAATATTACTACTGTTTATATCCGAATCCTCATCATCTCTTCTATTCATTAAATTATAGTCCGAAACATAAAAATATCGGAATGCTTCTGTCTCTTTATTTTGCAACAAAAACCCAAACGAAATTACAATTCTGGCCGGTAGAACATCTTCAATTTCAGTAAAAGTTTTCCACAAATCATCTTCAATTTGCCTATTCAAATTTTCCCGTGCAAGTAGGTGAAAGTTCAATTTGATAAATGTATTATTCAATAGCTGTGAATAGCAATGTGATGCGATAAATGAAGCATGTTGTTTATAACAATGAATTAATTGTTCTTTCCTTTCTTTAGATAGACAGTCACCAAAGCAATCCACATCCACATCCCATGGGCGATGTGCATAAAGACAATCATTCCAAAAACAACGGATATGTCCGATGGATGGGAAGGGTTGATTAGTTATATTCAGCTCTTTATGAACAGCAATTCTATGGCGTTGTAATTGGGTTGTTGTTAAAAAATGATCATCGTTACAATGTTCACATGCAAAATGCAATTGCTTTCTGTTTCCTTTATTAAGTTGTGTTCGTGTAAATGATCTGAAAGTTCTTGCATAGAATTACAAATTTCCCCGCAACGCAAACAATTAAAATTATTTTCGTGATGTACAAACCTATGATTATTCAAGACTCTTTTTGTGCTGAATTTTGTACCACAATCATCACATTTGTGTTTCTTTCTTATTCCCCATCTCACTTCTTCTTGTTCACTCAGTTGAATTGTAATCTTTGCACACTTTGCTTTATGTTTCTTTAACAGGTGTTTTTCTAATGTTTGTCTGGTGATATTCTTGAGTCCGCAATAACCACAGGAAAAACGTGAATGTTTTTCGGTAACATGTTTTTTCATATCAACAACTCTCGAAAATCCTTTATTACATATATTACATACATGATTAAATTGTCCATGTTCATTTTCTTTATGTTTTATAAGTTCTTGCTTTGTCGGAAAGTGTGCTCGACAAGTTACACATTTGAAATTTGTTCTTGGCTTCATCTTGTTGTTGCCGTTCTTCACAGGAACGAGCCTGCTAGTGAACTGTTAAATGTTTAACAGGCTTTCCTTTTTATATACCAGAATACATCACCTGTCAATCATGTGTAATAACCTGTCAATCACTATTATAATTTACATAACTTTCGTACTGATTTTTTATAATATGTCTGTAATTTTTTCATCGCTAATTTTTCATTTAATAATACTTGTCTAAATACGGCAGGTAAATTCAATGATTTTATACTTAAAATCAATTGATAAAAATATATTGCGAGTCTTGATTCTATTCTGTTCAATTCATCATATAAACGACAAAACAGTACATTCTTTTTATTATGCAACAATACATAATATACTGCTCTGATGATTTTTCCTTTTTGAATTAATATCTTCTTAGCGTACGAAATTTGTTGCTTTATATACTTGTTTTTCTTCATCAGCACCAATCTCTTTTCCAAATAGTCTTTCTTTACTCCTTTAAACGATAACATCATGTTTTTGAAAGAGTAACTCACTCCACTCTTCACTCCAATTTTGAACCGAAATGATAAAGTGTAATGAATCGTATACTTTTATAGCACTCGCACATTTTCCATCAGCCTGTCACTCAAATAAATCAACAAATATTCATCTCCTTCATCATCATCATCATACTAAATCAACAAAAAAAATCACAGCAATTAACATTAAACCTCATCTCTATGTACTACGTAGTATAGTATAGTGTTTCATTAATACAGTTCTTTTGGCCATTCTTGCCCATCTTCAAAATAGTCCTCACTTTCTGCTGTTTTCTTGACCAAATCGTCCTCTTCTTCTTCATCATCTGAATCTCGAATGATATTACGTTTACGCTTTTTGTCAGTAGCTTTCTTGCCAGTTGTTGTTGGTGGATGATCTGTTGATTTATTCCCGTTCATCTCTACAGCCTTTCGCTTCTTTTTCTTTGGTGCTTCGATCATTCTTTCTGCTTTATTCTGTACAATTGATCTCGCAATCTCTGTCACGGTTTTATCTTGCACCATCTGTCGAGCTTGAACACACATGCGATGTTCATTTGTTTTTGAACTGGTGAAATTAATCTTCTTGCCGTCTTTATCAATTAAGATAGGAGTGATTTCCCCAACTAATGTGGGGAAATTCTCTTGCAACCATTTTCCGTCTTCTGTGATAAACAGCAAATCAAAGAATGCATTTAGATCTTCTGATGTGAGCAATACTCTTTTCACAGAACTTACAATGTCTGTCGTTGTGTTTCTTTTTTGAATTAATATCTGGACATCAACTTTCTTGTTCTTGTTCAACACTAACTGCACCAAAGCCTCATCCACATATTTAGCTCCATCCGGGCACGTAAACTCACGTGTTAACGGTTCTTTGAGGACTATACCTCCAATTACCCATCCTTGTGCTGCCATAATTTGCAGACTGTGTGCCAACTTGTTCACATCATCATATTCGAGCCGGAAGGCCAAGATCTCTAGTCGAACTCTGTTGGCAAAATTGACCACTTTTCCCATCTTCGTTTTCGTCAAAAGCATCTCATTCATCTGTCCTTTATCATCGATCCATTCTTGATCTCTGATCTTATTAAACTCTTCACCCAAATCACAATTTTTCTTCAACACAATTCTCTGTTCTCGTACAACTAGATCTTTAGTGGATCCATCACGAAATTGATCACGTTTTCGAACCACTAAAAACTCTATAATTCTCACTTGATTATTTGCTTCTCTACTACATGTTAACTGATGTTGAGAACAAATCTCTATACTACTCTCGTTTGCAGCAGTGGAATTTGCGAATGTTGCCATGATGCTTACAAGAATGTAAATGAAGAAACCTCAGATTTCATTGCTTTTATATCTTTAGATTCTCGATGATTGACAGATAGGTATGATTGACTAGCTACTGACCTTTAACCTTATTCTTTAATATTCCAATAATTCGTTTATGACATTTTCCATATGGTGTATGATGAAATTTACTAATAATTTTAAAACTTTTCGGTTTTTTCCGAGTGGTTTTCTTTCTTTTTTTCTTCTTTTTTTCCCCTGCAAATTCTTCTACAGATGTTGAAATTCGATGAGGAGAAAAGTTCATAAATGTCATTCTATTCTTCTTGAGGGCGTGAAAATACTATGTCCGCTACCTCCTCAATTTCATTCAAAAGCTCTTTTCTATTTTTTAAACCCTCTTGAACCCACTTTAAGCAATCTCTTCTTTTATCTTTCAAATATTTTGTATCGTCTGTTATAATCACCCCAATTTCCTTATCTCCCAAACAAAACGAACTTGTTATTGCTCTTATAGTTAAAAAACTCTTTTTTGAACCGTACTGATTCAATTCTTTTATTATTGCTTCTGCAAATTCACGTTTTGTAACGGTCAACTTCATGCATCGACATGCTTCCATTTTGCCTTCTTGTGAGTGACATTTCATTCCTAATCTTTTTAATATATTTTTTTGTGACTTTTTTCTAAAATCCTTATTTAGTTATTATAAGTTTTCCATTTGGTTTTTGAATAAGTGCTAAGCCAGCTTTCTGAACATTGGCTTTATGCGATATTTCTTTTGTTAACTTTGCAAATGGTGTTAATTTAATTTTCCCCCTCCCGACCATTGCTTTTAGATTTTTTCGTTTATTTGTTCTTTTATGAAACGATGATTTTTTTCCAAATAATTTTGTTGCTTTAAAAAATTTCATTTTCTCCTCTTTCGTTGTTTTTTTCTCTTTTTTCTTTTATTATATTTCAAAATTTCCCGAAGAATCAACTTCTCATTAATTTCTCCTCTTCCTTTTAATTTCGAAAGTGTTGCATCAGCTGCTGCAGAACCACCTGCCTGTAAGGCTCCTTTTCCTAAATCAACTGCCGCTCTTTTTGCGATAGCTTTTGCTCCTGCTCTTAATGCAGCTTTTGTAACTCCTCTAGCTGCTAATCTACCAACAACAGCTCCCATTCTTACTTCATCTCCAAATATTTATGTTTTATAGCTTTTGCTTTTTTCCCTTTTCTTTTTTTGTAATATTTTTCTTTTTTCTTTTATTTAATGTTAATCGCCCGTAACCTGTCACGTCTCTAAATGTCTTGGCATTTTTCCCTTTTAAGCCAACTAAGCGCAAAAATCGTTGTTTTTCTTTTTTTGCCCCGTGATCTATCCCGAATAACTATATGCCGCAACTGTACTTGCTCCCGCTCCCATTTTTCTTTTTTCTTTTCTTTATGTTTAATACTTCTTTTAACCCTTTCTCCGTCTAGTTCAGTACAAAAATGCCCCAGTCCTTCTTCTCTATGCTTTATAACTCCTGGCATGGTTTTTTTTCATCATCACTTAAAAAATTTATCAAATATTTTATCTTTTTCTCTTCTGAAGGTTTAAAATTCATCAAAACATTCGGAAATTTCTCATTATTGTTATCAAAATATTGTTGAATTTTTTTAAACAGGTCTCGACCTTCCTGTTTTTCAAATGTCATTTGTTGACAAAGAACAGCTAGCTGACTTTTTTGTCTTTCATTATTAAACACTACTTGATAATCTGCATTGGTTGCAATCTCTTTTGTAATTTTACCTTGTGGAAAGGGAGACTGCCATAATATAAATACTGTTACTGTCTTATGATGTGAACCTTTTGTAAACAGCTGTGCTACATCTGTATTATTTCTCATTTCCGTCATTAAATCATCTAATACTATTATACAATTTTTTGCATTTTCCAATTTTGTCTTATCTAAACCTTTAATAAATTCAACATGTTTTTCCCCAAAATTTCGTCTTAATCTTTCAAACACTTGTGGTTGATCTATCCCATAAAACCATAGAATTTTTTTCAAAAATTTTCCTTTCACATCATTCATCAGCTCTTGTCATTTTTCCAATAGTGTTAATAACCAATATGTTTTTCCACAACCCGACTTTCCAGTTAATAGTAAGGTGAACGGATTCTTCGATGTTATATCGATCACATCTGGGATTTCATTTAAAGGGCTACTCCCACCATATTTTTTTATTCCATTTCTGGGTAGTTTTTGGCGTAAAAACAGGCACTGCAGTTTTTAAATTTTTAAATTCGCTCATTAACACCCTTTTTTACGCCTCCAAACATGCACATTCCAGAAAAAAGTCGGGCAAAAAGAAAACTGGGGCGAGGCCGGTGTGACGCAGATGCCGGAACGCAGAAAATTTACTTTATTGTGTTCAGTACCAAAGCTCGCACGAAAACGTTTTGCATATCTATAGTCAAAACCAAGTCGTATTTGAAAAATTAAACCCTGCCACGCACTAGTTCAGGATCTAAGGAATCTGTTGATGTCTCGTTTATCATGAAAAGCGTGAGTTTTTTACACAAATGAGGATGATTTGCTCACGCTTACGCTGCAAGCCGGCATGTTTTTCGACCTCAACGTCGCAGTCTCGAGCGAGCTTCACATACAGTCTTCAGTGGTGCGGGATGGTTTTAAATAACAATATGAATTCGAAATCTATTCAATTAAAGAGGAGGAAGCTCTCTTTCAACAATTTTTCGATAGAATTGATAGTATGGAAAATTGGTGACTCTTATCTACGCATTTATAAGATTTAAACCAAATCGGGTCAGTCAAAAATTTGCAAAATCGCTAGGCCGAGCAGGTCCTGGCACGGGTAAAGTAGAATAATGCTATTTTGGACTAATAATGCATGCAAATAACCTCATTTGCTTTATCTGGTGTGTATTTGAAGCAGTAGCTCATATTTTGGTAATATTTCAAGTGTAGTTACGGTCATAACTGTGTGGAAAAACTCGAAAATCCCTTCCAGGAGTGTAAACATTAATGCCCAGAGATCGAAGATTTGACAAGTTCAATGTGAATTCGAAGAAAAACTTTCCAGCACAATGTTGGGCTTCATACTGGTGTGCTGGTTTTGGTTATATTGTCTGACTTTGTCAACAATATACACCTTTACTTTGCCTTAGGTTTCAATGTAATCACCAAGATATATATATAATTTATAACAAGAACTCCATGGATATGTCAGCCAAACAATTTCAATTTGAGCCACTTTTTAACAGCGCATCACTTTAGCATTTCAATATCTTTGACAAAAACCCAAGTAGTAAAAACAAAAATAATCCATAATTATCTTGCTAAAACCAAGCACACGGCAAAACTTGATAAAATAGAGTATAGAACTGATGGAACGATAAACAAACTTATTATATCACGATTTACGAACGTTTGCTGGTTGTTTTATCACGCAAAATGAAAGGAAGGAAGAGGTTGAGTGATGAACACATAACCACGTGAGGCGTGTGAATACTGGAAAAATCCATTGTCACTGCATCAGCTTTGGAGTCAATTTTCAGCCCTTAACAATGCCGAAAATTAAAAAAAAAACACACGGGGAGATGTCAATAAGCTTTGTAATGATGGTGTTGAAGTGGTTTGAAAAAACATTTGTGTTTATCATTGAAAACAAGGGAGAAAACCGGACGCGACGTTGATTTTTCCATACTGAAGCCAAAGACAGAAGTTTTTTTGCGTTCCGGCATCTACGTCACACAACCTCTGCCTAGATCGTTTCATGTTGCGCGACATTTTCAGAAATGGCCTGAAAATCGCACTTTTGGAGCCGTGAAAAGAGGTGTTAATGAGCGAATTTCGAAATTTAAAAAGTGCAGTACCTGTTTTTCCATCAAAAACTACCCAGAAATGAAATAAAAAAATATGGTGGGAGTAGCCCTTTAAAATTGAATTTACTTCAGCATACAGCTTTTCTTTTCGTATATCCTTTATCCATCCCTCGTCACCACCATCATCTGTTTTCTTCCCTTTAACTTGTCGTAACTCCTTCAATAAGACACTATTTTCATTGTCATCATCATTGTCATCATCATCATCTTGTATATGATATATATCATTTATATACCTTCTTTTCAACATTTTGATTCTAATATAACTTGCTCACAATTTCATGTATAAGTAAGAAAGGTTTTATAGAAAAAATACATTTTCATCATTACATTTCGGTTTATGTTGATGCATCACTCGCTACTACAAATGTACGAGTATAATACCTCGGTACATTCTCTATTACTACATAATAATGTAATGTTATTCTGTCATCACCGTCTATTGTCATAAATGAAGGAGCATGAGGATTCAGTTCATTATCCATCTCTTTCATCGATACGAATGTCCATATGTTCACTTTTTGCATTACTCCCTCCAACATTGGAAATTGTCTGAGCTCTTCATAACTGATCAATGTCGCATAGTGTTGCATAATTGCACTTTCTTCCTTTTCTTCATTTTCATCCCACTTCACTTCATACATCTGACGGCCAGTGCGAGCCTTCACACTCATGTACATTCGCCTGCCTTTTTCATCATAAATCATCAGTGCTGGAATATCTAATTGTGATTGATACACTCTTATCGCCAATCGAATATAACCTTCATCCACACCATTTTGATAAAACACACGTACAGCTGCCATTTTGTTAGCTACTACTACTACTACTTTTCCCTTCACTTCATTGCTTTATATATCGTTATAATTGATGTTTACCTGTCAATCATTCCTTCTGTTTTTTTCTTTTAGTTGTTTCATTCAAATATTGCATTAACTCATCTATCGTTTCTTCATCTATCTCATTCTCTCTTTTGCTTTTTCTGTTAGCCATATCCATTTCTTTTTCAAATATATCTGATATATTTTCCTCATCCACTACCTCATCGAACATTTGATCAATTATTTCTCTATCTGGGATGGGTTCGGCATACACAATTTCTCTGGCCACCCCCAAAACCTGCTTTTTTTCTGCATCTGAATAATTCCTGTTCAAAATCGCATTAATATCTGAAATTTTTTTTTGAATCAACGGCTCTTGCTTCATTTCATTCGCCGGTCTTTGTAATTCATCCATCTTCATACTCTGATCATTTGCAACTGCAATATTCGCTGTTCGAATTACTAATAATTCTATTAACTCTTTTTTTAACTGTTTATCTAACTCACTTCTCTCATCTATCTCATCTTGCAAATTTTTACTATCTGTAAAATATCGAACTTTATTTGCTTTCTGTAACAATTCATTCGTTTCAACAACTTGAAAATCTGTATTTTGAAAAAAGAACTTCAATTTGCTTAACTGAGCGTTTGTTGGGAACAACATTTTTGTACAAAACAAACTTATGTCGTCAACATCATTCTCTACCAGTTTTTTCTTCATATTTTTTTCATAGAGTTCTAACAGACTCTTTATGTCGATTGCTTTCTGGTTATTTCCTAATGTTTCCTGAATCTCTTCAAATTCCTTTTCGTACATACTCATCCCAAATTTACTCATGAAACTCTGAAAGCCCAGTTGATATTTCAAGCACGATTCACTAACTTGCATTTTCACTTTTTGCTTACTTTCTCTGTTAATAATATCCATCGCAAATTTCATCCATTCGTACGGTAATATGAAACAAATTGTTTGTTTTTCTCTAGCTGAAAACATATTCACATTTATCATTCCTTCCGTTTCAAAGGAACGAGTGTCTTGCGTTAATTTTTTTATCATAGGCATTTTTATCTGTGTATAATATACCTTCTTCATTTCATTTATATCACATAGTCCGACAATAAATACACATTTTTTATTTTTTCATTTTTTTTTCGTCAATACTTCATAAATCTCATTATTTCACTACTCACAGGTTTTCCTTGAGACTTCGTTACTATATCGCTTACATCAAGTCGATTTAATAACTTCTCGACTGTTGCTTTCATTTTGTCTCTGTGCATCCAATTATACATAATCTCAAACATTACATTTTCAAAATAGCCTGGCAACCCTCTATTCTTAAATGATATACTATTAACATCATAACAACAATCATCAAATTCATAATGTAAGTTATGAAAAAAGGGTACAATCTCGTCAATCGATTCATTAGAAAATGACTCCGTTATTACAAAATCAAAAATGTGAAACCAAAAGTAAAACGGTTTTCTCTTATTATACTTCTCCTTAAACTCTCTCAACGACTTAACGATTCTCTTAAAAAGAGAGTAATTTTGATTACATTTAGAAATGTTGTCCATAACCAATTCAATATCCTCATAGTCCATCATCTCGTTATGCAATCGATTCCATTCTCTAATAATCGAATAGACTATAATTCTGCAGTCTCTCGGGCTGTTTTCTACTATCTTCTTTAACGGCTTTGACGATTCTTTCCATGGGATCGACGCGTATAGCTTCTCATAATCCAACCCAACACATCGCAATATCTTACTCAGTTGCTCAAACCACATATGAAATTCTCCCTCATAGCTTGAGTTAACTTCCCTCCAAAATACTCCTGAATTTACTTCCATTTCATATTGAACACCTTCCAATCCCAATGGATTTGCTGGACATTCATCTAGCTCACATTCGTTTGCCATCATGTATTTTAACGAACTAATTTATTATTAACTATCGTTCCTTTTTATCCTTTTACTTCACTCGATCCAATCCCTATTGTTTTATCGTTTATACCATTGTCTCGTTAATCGTTTACTTCTTCATTCAATTCGTTTACACCAAATATCAGCGTACACACTATCTGCAAACTGTGGATCTTCTAACATCAAGAGATATAATTCCCCATTCTTATCTTGAATCATTCTATCATCCTGTAATAACCAACTACTGGTTTGTAACCCACCTTTATCTTCATCCTTCGTTGACGGTCTTTTCACTTCTAGCCAGCACAATCCGCTGTGTTCATCGTTCTTTTGCCATGTTTCAGGAAAGCAGCTTTCCACCCATCGACAACCATCATGAAGCGCAAATGTTTCTTTTTCTGATGATGGAAAACTTCCCAACATACAACGAAATACTTCCACCATCATCGACAATTTCCGTTCGCTTATTTTCTTTTTATTATAGCGCAAGAAAGCATAAACAAGTTCATCATTCATTTTCTATTCTTTATCTGATTCATATACATCTGATCTATATTCAACAACAACGACAAGTTACTCATTATATTTATACATTTCACCTATCAATCATTTAAAGTTTGTCTTCTCATTGGTTCTTCTTTCTTCTCTTTCTTCTTACTATATGTAAACTTGTTGGGAATCGTGTGAATATCTACGAACACAGCTCCTTTGAATTCGTCCTTAATAAACATGTCATAAAAATTTCCATCCTCATCATATAACATCTGACCTTCCTGAACCAACCAACAACTATACCGCAATCCTTGTTTTTCCTCTTCACTCGTTTCAGGTCGTTTGATTTCTAAATAACCAAAACGCTGTGATGAAGCGAATGTATGCTGCCATGTTTCCGGCTTCTTTCCATCCACCCATTTCTTTCCGTCGTACAATGCAAATTCACCCGAAATTTCCGATGGAAACTCGCCCAACGTTGCTCGAAAATTTTCAATTACTCTTGATAACTTCTCATCAGTCATCATTTTCCTATCATACTGAACTCGAGCGAAAACGGGAGTCCCATTCATCCTCTTCCTGGCTTTGTATATTACAAATAAACAAATTCTAATATGTTTCTCCATATTTATACATACATTTCAAGTAAAAAACCTGAATTTACCTGAATTCGTGCAATTATTCCATCTCGAATCATTTGCTGTTCCATCAGAAATCCAATTCGTAACGAACAAAGTTTCATATAACACTCACTCAGTGTGTTAGGCCGAACCGAATCAATATTTAGGCCGAGCCTATATGTCCACCGACCAAAGGTCAACTCGCAAACTATTGTCCATATTAAAGCCTGAACTTAATTGAATTCGTGCAATTATTCCATCTCGAATCATTTGCTTTCCCACTAGAATCCAATTTGTAACGAGCAAATTTTCATAACACTCACTCGGAGTGTTAGGCCGAATCAATTTCACAATGCCCATATCATCATTCAGTCGATCCTTATCATCCCATTCTTCAGGCGAATATAAATTAACCACTTGACCAGTGTTATCGTATATTTCAAATCTCCCTTTGTATTTCGATTTCACCTTTTCAAATTTTCCACACAAATACCTTATCAAATCAATTAAATTCTCTTTACAAATTCGCTTTTTATTATAATTTACCAACGCATACACCGGAACACCTTCCATTTTCATGTGTGAAGTCCTATACCAAACTTCCGTCTTTTATCATTTTATTTTGGAGTTTTCTACATTGTCGAATAAATTCTCCTTGATCATCCCAAATTTTCAATTCTTGTGATAAAAAATAATATAACAACTTTGCTAATCTCCCGTTTCCATCTGCAAATGGATGAATCCATAAAAACCTTATTATAAATTCCCATGATTGTAGGCTTTTCTGTCAGGTGACGAGCCTTTGTAACTCCATTTCTATATTATGCGGATGACAATAATAAAACACTTTCCCTTCAAATTTTGTACACCTCACATTTCGTGAAAATTGCGATGTACTTTGCTTTTTCATTACATATGAATGTGCTTCTTTTATCATTTCAATATCTAACCAATTTGTATAACATAAACACGTTTTCAAAAATATAAACGCGCTTTTCAAATCTGTCGGTTCATTTTCGGTTAAACAAATGCTTGTCAACATTTGCTGTTCTCGCTTTTTCAAAGAGTCACACATTAAAACAACATCAAATACTTTTTCACTAACACATTTCAATCACATTCTTATATACATACATATCTTAATCAACTTATTTCTAAAATATATTCAAATCATAAATGTTTTATCGTTCACTCTTCATCTGATGAGTCGTCCGATGATGACGAGGAGTCTGAAGACAGTAGTTGACTTTCTCTTTGCCTTTGAACTAACTTGGCAAAACTCGAACCTTTTCCTTTTCCGCGATGAATTCTTTTCTTCTTTCTCTCATTTTCATTGTCGAAAGCAACTGATTTTGCATTATTCGGAATATTTGTCGCGCCGCTTCCCTTCACTTCACGTTCGTTTGCTTCATTCGGGAACACTATGTCTGCTAGATCGAAATCCCCGAACACATCCGCAGGCGGTGAATGCGACTCGTCTATTAGCGGTAGTAGCATATCGTCGAACAAATTTGCTACTGCATTTTCATCTTCAACCTTTCGGTTCGTTATATTTGTCTCCTCAACGACAAATGAATTCGGATCCGGCTTCAATTCTGGTGCATTAGCAATTGTTTTTGAGGCAACTCTAGCTACAGGCTTCACCGTTTTCGGTTTTATTTTAGTGTTGTCATTTAACGTTTTCAACTTACATCTCGATAGATCAAGAGGTCTCTTTCGTGGATCCTTCGGAGGATCTGTTACTTCTATCTCATTATTTTGCTGCGTAGCTTCGTCTACTTTAATTCTCTTACTTGCATTTACAAACTCCTTCTCTATTGCCTTAAACAGCCTTTTCTTACTCTCTACTTTCGAGTACTCTACATTTTCCTCGAGTTTAATCACAGCAAAATCAGTATTTGCATAAAAATATTTCATTTTCTCTAACTGAGCTGTGTTCGGAAACATAATTTTTATTAAAACCATTTGCATTTCCGTAAACTTTCTCTTACGCATACTCGCCATTAACTCGTTTCTATAATATCTTAAGAGCTGTTCTTTATCTACACTCCTACGACAACACATCAACATTATCTCCTTTACTTTAATCGCATACGATAAATTAACAAATTTATCAATACAGACCGTAAACCCCATTGTCACTCGCAGTTCCGCAAATGATTTCTTTATTGCCAGGGGTTGCGGTAGATCTGCTTGAATGATGTCGGTGATCGCATCTGCCAGTTGATATGGCGCTACAATACACACCACCTTTCTTTCGTCGGTTGAATACTCTGAAAAATTCAACATGCCTTCATCTTGAAAGGTCCTTCCGTTTTCAGCTACTTTCTTCGCGAACGGCATCTTGTTGGATGATGTCTGACTTCAAGCGTAGTTTGTGCAAATGTGCTCCCTTCAATACTGACAAGCGTATTTAAAGCTTCACCAACAATTGTATTTCAAATCTCAAATCAAAACTCATCTTTTTTTTTTGCAATCAATCATTTCTACTTTTAGAATTCCAAAGTCCATTAGCTATGGTAAGCAAATACCTTGGGAAAAAAACTTGGGACAAATTTCATCAGTCAAAATACACCCTAACCGTTATTCTTTGTTCTCGATTTCATCAATCAACATACACCCTAACCATTATTCTTGCACCTTTGCTCTTTGACTTTTGCTCTTTCACCTTTGTTCCTATCCGTTTTTAGAACATCACACGCTCAGAACATCGCATGATCCTCATCATCGTCAAATCATTAGCTCCATTAGCTATGGTAAGCAAATAACATGGGGAAAAAACTTGGGTAACTACTTTCATCAGCCGCCACCATTAATGTTTGTTTTGAGTTACAATGGCCAATGCACAGTGTAAGGAAATAAAAGGAGACACACTTAACTCAAAAATCACTCATTCACATAATTTTGCAAGACACGACACGATCGACTACAAAAAAAGACAAGAAAAAGTAAGTTTGTTTTTTTTTTCAAATCATATTGAACCGACTTCTCCTTCTTTCTTTCTTTCTCTATGTCTTCAACTTTCATTGATATACTACTCATCTGCTCCAATAGCTCAATGACTTGCTTTAGGATTAGGTTTTTAAATTATTCTTCTTTTAACTCATTTTATATTTTTGTGATTTTTAGCAATATGTGCGTGTACATTTACAAGAAAGCAAAAGACGTGCCCGCAGGCTACTATATCCTCTGCCTCGCGAAGGCAGAGGAACTGCAGTGCAGTGCACCTTCTCTGGTGCACAGCAGTGAAATCGAAGAAATGTGGAAGGACAAGGTCATAAAAGAGAAATTTAATGCCATGGCCAAAAGACTAAAAGAAGAGATTCGAGAAAAAGGATCGGCGAAACTCGTCGTGGATTGGAGGAGAAACGTCAGATATGAAGCCGTCTCAAACAGATTCGCTAGTGCGAAGGCCACAGAAAAGTGGCTGAATCAGCAAGCGAGTGACGACGATGACGAGATAGATGACATGAGACTTTTTGAAGATATGTTGGTGAATGATCATTTTTGAAATTTTACTTTTTTCTTTTCTTATATTTTATAATACAAACATTTAATATTTTACATATAATTTGCATTTTTTTAATTACATATAATTTGAAACCATATATTCGTCTATTCTACTGTGCACTCTATAAACATTTGATTATTCTTAACAAATCCGGGTTCTTTCGTCAAAGTTTTCAAACTCAACATTTGCGCTAAACCGTGGGCTATATTTTTAAAGCTTTTAGGTTTCTCAAACGATGCGCCTACAGGTGATTTTGTAGTAAAACTCTGCTCCTCACTTTTTTTCCTGTCACTCTGATTTATTATCTTAAAGTTAATTCTCTTTAGCATAGGCCATTCCAATATATCGTCAAATTCTCCTTTATAAACAACAATATATAGGCTCACGCTATTTCCATGTCCTATCCCATCCCCGTTCAAATAAAGTCTCATTCCCATTTTGTATCCAAACTTATCAGTTAAAAATGTTGGACTAAACAATGAATTGCCATATCTAATTGCTTTACTTCGCTCTTCTGTCAAATTTCCTATCTTCCATATCAATCGTCCGTTTTCTGCTCCCGTCTCTTCTAATGACATAAGCCTTGTTTCTTGTGCCGACAATCTTTGATCTAATGCACTCTGTTCATCCCGCAATTCATACATCATACTCAAATCATATTGAACCGACTTCTCCTTCTTTCTTTCTTTCTCTATGTCTTCAACTTTCATCGATATACTACTCATCTGCTCCAATAGCTCATTCAACATCTCATTATCGTTTTTAACAGGTTCTTTCAACTCTTCTACTTCTTTTATGTTCTCGTACACTCCGTTAGGCGGCCCGACTTTTCCAGTCACCGGAAAGCTAGCTTGTTCAACATCTCTCTGCCATACCAAATTTTCAATTTGTCGATTAAGATTTCTTATTTTGTCGTCGCGTGTTAAACTTAATAAGTCTGAACACTCCATCTTGATCAATTAGTTTATTTCCTCTTCTTCATCCTTTTTAACTATTTTATCTAACTGTTTTTTATTAATTCACCAAATTCAACTTGACGACAGTATTCTAACTTCTCAATTTGCTCTTCTACACTTCGCAATTTATCTGTTTCATAACCTTTGATGGATATTATTTTTGCCAACTCACACTCCTTACGCCATCTTAACTTTGCTAACTGCACATCTATATCTCGTATTTTCTTTCGTTCCATATCTGACTCCTTCATTCTTTCTCATTCTTTTCATCTCTTTTTTATCACTCTTTTTTTATTTAACACTTCAAATTTCTTGTGCTCGACGTTTTTTTTAACAACATGTCTTCCGTTTTAAAACATGACTTTATTATGTTTTGCAATGCAAAAAAATTATGCAAGTTGAATGCAAATACCCATGCAAACAAAAATATCACTAACCATTTGGTTATTATCAAACTTCCTATACTTGAATTCATTAATTCCATTTCCCATTGATATTTCATTGGTAATGAAGGACATGAAGGACACACTGTTTCATTTAACATATTCAATTTCTATCTTATCAATCTCCAATGCACGTTATGTTCATCAAACAGATAACACTCGATCAATGTCACGGAAATTTATTTCTTCCCATTTTAACCATACACTTTTGTCTTCAAATTTATTTTTCAACATTATTTCCAACAACATGGTTACGTTTACTTCCTACGTTCCTTCCAATAACATCTATCATCATATTACATTCCATCGCTCTCTTTTTTCCCAATATCGCACATTCATGTCACCCCACAATCTCGCTAAAACACAACAACTATTAACTCCAAACGCAAACGTGAACAATAAAGTCATCAATGTTATCATGAACAATACACCATAACAATATTTTATTTCATCCATCAACGTTTCTACACAACAATCATACTTTGTTCCATTCATGATTTCTTGCATTTTCATATAATTCTATCTCACGTCTCATTATATCTTCCAAAACACTTCATTTATTTTTACTCAATTTTTTCTTTACATCAATTTTCTCTTACATTGTCCATAATCCTTAAACATTTAACGTCCAATCCCACCTTTCAAAACTATTCATTTATTTCATTTTTTCTTTACATCAATTTTCTTTTACACTATCCATAATCCAAAACATTTAACGTCCAATCCGTAATCCTTAAACATTTACGTCCAATCCGTAATCCTTAAACATTTAACCTTTGAATCCTTAAACATTAAAAAAAAGCGGCTGCTCGTTAGCATATAAATACTACTCACATGGATCAGCTTAAAAGATTATACAATGAAATGCTGAGTGGAGAATCTCTAGAAAGATGAAGATACTTATTACAAACTCTGAGTAAGATGGTTTTGAGAGTATGTGAAACAGCGTTCCCTTGAACGTTATAAGAACGTCACAAATTCCAATGTTTAATCAAAGGTCCGATGTTGTTATATAAGGAGTATGATGTTAGTTGAAATGTGTTATAAAAATGACTTATGATCTGAGATTCAAAGCGCCTTTTTCTCTAATATTATCTGGTGTTAGTGAAAGTGGTAAGACGACTTGGGTGGAAAACCTACTACAAAACTTTAGAGCTATCGTCGACAATGGCAGACAATATCCACACCTGTGGTGGATCTCTGGGACGAAAAAACCAGGAAATCGAAAAATCAAAGAAAAGGATAACTATCGTTGTTGATGATCTAATGCATGAAATAGCAAACTTTAAAGACCTTGGGAAGTTGTTTACGAAAGGTAGGTCTCACCTTAACATAAACGTAACTGTAATGATGCAGAATCCATTTCCAAGAGGTAGCGAAATGAGAAATCTTGCTCTAAACACAAAATATCAAATTCTATTTAAAAATCCAAGAGATAGAAGTCAAATCAGATTTCTTGCAAAGCAAATCATGCCATCTTCGCCAAAAACATTTGTTAATATCTACAATGACGCCACTGCTAGATTATATGGATATTTACTCTGTGATTTCACCCAATCCACTGATGAAGATGTGCGATTTAGGACGAACATCTTTCCACGTGAAGCTCCAATGATCATATTGAAACCAAAAAAGCTATAAATAGGATTGAATGCTACACGTGAGTAATAGATTGTGATGATGGACTATGAAAAATTAAGCATGCTTCCAAGTCAACCGGAACCTGAGAAAGAAATCTCAGGCAAGCTTCCACCAACAAAAAAGAAGGTTATAAGGAAGAAGAAGAAAAGCGTATCATCAAAGATGGGTGGAGATGAAAAGAACGTTAAACTAATGCAGATGTTAATTGATTTAATATGAATATTGACAAATTATATTCTGCTCCTTCTGTACGTGGTTCTCTAGGGGTTTAAATGAAGCATATAGGGAATTTAAGAAGTTGATTCCTAAATTAAAAAGGAAAGATATCGAAGAATGGAGCAAAACTAGTTTGGCGTATTCATTACATAAACCTAGTAGAAGGAACTTCAAACGTGAGAGGATAATTACGAATAATGTAGACTATTTCTAGGAATGTGATCTTGTTGATATGAGTTATTTGAAGAAGGAGAATGATAGCGTTACGTTCCTACTAGCTTGTATCGATACATTCAGGAAGTATGCTTGGGTGAAACCTCTGAGGAGGAAAACATCAGGAGAAATTGTAAGAGCCTTTCATGATATCTTGCTTGAAAGACGGCCACAAAAGGTGACGTCAGATAAGGGTAGTGAATTCATGAATAAAGGTTTTCAAGAATTGCTGAAGAAAGATAACATTGGATTCTACACAGTTAACAGTGAAGTAAAAGCAGCCATTGTAGAGAGGTTTCTTAGGACGCTAAAAGGTCGCATGTATCGATACTTTACCGCAAGAAACACTCTCAGCTACATCGCTAATTTACAAGAGTTTGTTCATTCCTATAACAACACCTACCATCAATCCATCGGTCTGCGACCATCAGCTGTCAATAAAAGCAACGCTAATATTGTTAGAGAGAAGTTGTTTGGAAAGCAGGTGACAAGGAGACAAGTCAATTTCAAAGTTGGTGATTACGTTAGGCTGAATCTGAAAAAGAGGTTGTTCAAGAAAGGCTATTTACAAAATTACACTGAAGAAATTTTTAAGATTAGCAAAGTTTTTAAAGAAAGGCTACCAACAATGTATGAAGTTGAAGACGTTAAAGGTGAGAAAGTGAGTGATCGTTTCTACAAGGAAGAACTACAACTCGTGTATGTACCAAAAACTTTTATTGTTGAAGAGGTTCTTAAAAAGAAAAAGCGAAAAACGTCTATTTAATAAGATGGCGAGGCTATCCACTACAGTTTGATGAGTGGGTTGATGAAGCACAATTGGAGGCGATATGATTGATGAGGAATTTGATTTGGTCCTTCCTTCAGGATTCACTACTGATAAAAACAAGTTAGTTGATTATATGGTAACTTTACCTCATGTATTCAACTTGGATAGCAAACGAAAGTGGGTAATGGGATTATTACAAATGACTCTACCAGATAGAGGAGAGCAAGGATTGTAGGATCAACATTGGTTTTCAATTTCAAATGAGTATGCCATGATCACAGATAAAGATGGTAACATGATGAACTGGGGAGTATATGGATTTTTTTATGAGCAAGTCTTTCTCGATAAAGACATCATCAAGACGAAAGATAACACTCTCATGTACTATGAATTCAAGAGATTATTCAATGACATGTTACTCTGGATTTCCCTGATTTTGGTTATCAGTTAAAGAATATGTTTTCAGTTTCCTTGATTGAAGGAAAGGTAGAGTTTGAAATGAAGGATGATTTAAGATCATTAGGATACTACGAACGAGAGAAAACAACACGAACTAGTTCGTTGTTCATTAGATTTTCAAGACCCCTAGCATATTTCCTTGGATTAGAAGGGGATTTCACTAATACGTTAGAAGAACATAATGACATAATGGGTCATACATCAAGTATCGATCACTGTATACTAAAATTGGAGCGGTAAAGGTGTTTGGCTCAAAGGCTGCAGTTGTCAAATGTTGTCTCCCCTCTACCGTTTTTCTGCTTCGCCTTTTTCAAAACCACCTGAATGTCTTCCCCTTCCACTGGACTAGCCTATCCTTATCATTTCTGAGATATTTCCAATTTTCTACCTCAAAAATTCTTCGCCCTTTGTTGTCAAAGGCGATCAAAGGCCTCCCTTCGCGAGTTTTGTACCCACGGTTCCGAGAATCTGGCCGCTCTATTTATTTTCGAAACTACTCGGAGGTCTTCCCAGTAACGTGTATATTTGCAACGCTTTATTGCTTTCTCAAAATTCCTTTTGGTTTTCGAGATATTTCCAATATTCTAACTCGAAAATTCTTCGCCCTTGGTTTTCCCTTATCGAGGCCTTTCTCTTTCGTGTGAGAGGATGGAGTTCGTGTTGTTCTGTCGCCTTTTGTTTTCCGTGGGGGGGGGGGGGGCGTGTCTACAATTTTGACGCGTACTGAAGCTTTTGAATCGAACAAAACGTGTTGTGCTCGGCGACCCCCTGACCATTATGGCGTCTGGATGATGTTATGTTTCTGTAAAGATCGATCGTGCGTTGTTTTGCGTTACTAAGCATTTTCGAAACAATTTCAAAGCACGTCGTGCAGTTGTCTAAAAGCTATTTTGCCCTCCCTTGCCATCAACTGGAATTTAACTTGAATGTTAGTTCCATCCATTCCAGGGAATGGATGGAACTAATAAAACTTGCATAATTTAAACTGAAAGTATATTACTTTGCGTGTCCATCCCACTTTTTTGACGATAGCTGTTCCACTCAGATCATAGGCAATAACAATAGGAAACCCACCCACTCTTTTTGAAGATTGTTGTCTCACTCAGATCGAAGGCCAAAACAACAGAAACCCACCCCACATCTGTTTAAGATCGCTGTCCCACTCAGGCCGAAGGCCAAAACAACATAACCCCACCCAATTTTTGTTGAAAATCGCTGTCCCACTCAGATCGAAGGCCGAAACAACAGAAACCCACCCCACTCTTTTTGAAGATTGTTGTCTCACTCAGATCAAAGGCCAAAACAACAGAAACCCACCCCCCATCTGTTTAAGATCGCTGTCCCACTCAGGCCGAAGGCCAAAACAACATAACCCGACCCAATTTTTGTTGAAAATCGCTGTCCCACTCAGATTGAAGGCCAAAACAACAGAAACCCACCCCACTTTTGTTGAAGATTGCTGTGCCACTCAGATCGAAGGCCAAAACAACAGACACCCACCCCACTTTTGTTGAAGACTGCTGTCTCACTCATATCGAAGGCCAAAACAAATCTGCCTGTGATAACATGTTGATGTGCATTTTCTTACACTTTGAGGGCATAAGTTCCTGCTCTTCATAATCACAGGGGTCATCTGTCTCCTCGTCCTTTAGATTTCCTGTGATCTGAAAAAGGATGCGACCTGGCAATATGTACAGTATTTTTTGCCTAAACAATCTATGAAGCAGTATGCCATCAAACTGTTGGCCTTTGTCTAGAGTTGGCTTTACGATTTTTGTGTGCAATGATGTAGCAATTTCAAATACATCATATTCATAAATTTAATTGTAATTTATCTGTTTGTTTACACTCGAGTCTTCCCTGCAATGAACGGTCGAAGGAGTTTTGGTGTGCATAAACACTTTCGCAAACAGAACACATATAAAGGAGCACGCATTGTTTCCATTTCACTTGCTAATTCTCCCCTGAGAGAAGCCTTCATTGTACAGGATCATACAACCATCCCTGTTCAATTCATTGTCATTAAAATTGACAAAGAAAGAGAACTTTTCACTTTTCATGTTGTTGGTATGTTGTTAAAATCAACAGAAATATCATCATCTTTATCGTCTTCTGACTCCTCTTACATATCTGCATCTGCCATATCAGCTAAATTGGCGCAAGAATAATCATTTTCATGATCAGATAAATCCCATTCCACTTCAGGAGCACTGACCAAACAAGCACCCACAGAAGAAGACGTTGATGGCATTGCAGTTTGCCGTGTTGTCGAGATTTCAAAGGACTCATAACCTTGCCATAACATCGATTTCACAAAATTGATTGGTTTGTTTATTAGTGCATGGATACCATTGGCCACATCATCATCCATCAAATGTTTTAATTGATATTTATTGGAAATTGTCCAGAACAAAATTATGAGCAACACCGTGAGTATTATTCACGGTTGTTAATTGTTATCTTTGCTAACGCCCAAAACTTGTTAGACTGGCCCATCTGTGGTTGAACTGCACTGGGAGAGGGGGTTGCCACTTTTGCTTTCAAAAATATTAACAAAGTGGAAACCTTGTGTGTTCTCAACTGTAGAATTACATCAATTGTTTCAGAGTTGCTAGTTTCCGTGGCGGCAATACTGTCAGAACAGTATGTTGAGTCTACGGTGATAATTACAAGCAATAAGGGCCTTTAGCAAAATTTGCGCTATCATGTTCAAAATGATCTGTATATCTTTATCAATGAAAAAGAAATTTGAAAAGCAATACAATACACAATACCTGCTTGTCGTGATTTCTGCAGAATTTTAACGCCGGATTCCTTTTTTCTTTCTAAAGTTCCTAGGATGGAATCTGCGTAATATTTCAAATAGCTTGATTTTTCTTTTTGATGAATTCTATCTCTTCTAGACACCTTTCATTAAACAATAATCTATTGACTACGTGTCGTTTGCATAATATGGAACTTTCTAAAATGAAATTAGGTTGATTATTCATTAAAAACGTTAATTATTGCACTTGTAGTTATATAGTTTCGTTCAGGGCAAGATCAAAAGTTTGGGATCAAGAAAAACGTACAAACGGCTGTATCTTGATATGCTAAGTGGCTTCCAAAATATCTAAATGGATACTCAAAAGGATAATTCTTTGAAATTCTTAGATACAGTAAATTCTGGAATTAGCCCCTGGGGACTAAATTATTTTTCACACTTTGGATGCAGGCTTCTTTGATGGGGGAGGGGTTATTCGAGGGAGGCTTAGAAAATTATCTTCAACATGGTACATAAAAACTAATTTTCAATACGACATTTCATAAAATATTGTATATGATCTTATAGTGTTTCAAAAAAACCAGATATTGGGGGTGGGGGCTTTTCTGAGGGAGCTTATCAACAATTTGTACAGTCCGCTATATCCACCCATTCAAAACTCGATACTGAAAAAGCAGACTTATTTGAGAGAGGAGATTAATCGGGTAATAGCGGTTTTGATTTTTAAATTGTCCTCTCTCTTTCTACACACCTTCAGACGAATTACAGGTAGATAGTAGATCTTGAGCAAAGTTATTAAGATCAATAGAAGTCTTTTGCAGATCAGAAGCCAATTCATTTTAAAGCGCGATAAAATTTTTTATTTCCTCCTTAACTTTCCTGGAATTTGTTTGTAACCGTGCATATTCTTTGCTGAAGTCTAATAAGCGATTATGCTCGTCGTAAGCAATGTACAAAACTGTAAAGTTCAAAATGTGAATTCTTCCAGATATCGCCTAATTGATTTCCTTGAAAACAATGTCTTACCTGAAACTTTCTTTGCATTAACCATAACATTTTCTAAAGATAGGTGTTTTGCATAAATTCCATACCACAACAACAATATAATTTTCGATTTTAAAAACTGGACTGTCTCTGCTTCAGGCAAACCCAGCTCCGTTTGCCAGTCCAGCGCTTTCTCTTGCATTGTCTTCAGCTTCACCGGATTTCATTTTGGTCTCTTTGCACTTAACGTTGCAGGATAGTAAATATCAAGCTTTTTATGCTGCCAATCTTGAAGCTAAATCTCTGGAG
The DNA here is from genome assembly GCA_013076295.1 of Sanderia malayensis. Lineage (NCBI taxonomy): Eukaryota > Metazoa > Cnidaria > Scyphozoa > Semaeostomeae > Pelagiidae > Sanderia > Sanderia malayensis. The sequence continues at coordinate 3,286,401 of RQOL01000374.1, read as the reverse complement.
ATAGTGCATCGAGAGCAACAAGTTGTGCAATAGTTAGGCAATACTGTTCCATGCGACTGTGTGATCTACATGAACTCACAGATTCAATTTTGGCTACAGAAAATGAACAAATATGTTGAGCAAAACTATTGCAAATATGTTCCACAAAATAGATGCCTTTAATTGAAACAAATATAACAAATTGAAAATAACTGTTCTTAATTTGTGTACTGCAGTGGAGATCGCTTTGAATCAACTTATCTAAAGTCTTAGTATCCTTCTACCCTTGTCACTGACAACAGTGTTGACACAATGAAATTTTTACATATTCATTGTTGGTCTTTCCAGTTGTGTCATGGCTAAAAAGGCCCATGAGCTATGTAATGTTATAATTCAAAACCGTTTGAAGATAGAGTTAACAAAGGTAAAGTTCAGTTGATTTTTGGATTTTCTAGAAACTTCTCATCCACATCATTTATTTGCTTTTAAGTTTTTCAGGAATTAATGAATCTTAATCTCCATCACCATTGCAGCTCTGCTAAAAATACTATCCATACCCTGTGCAAGATTGAACAAATCTTTAAGCCATTTTTCATGTTCTACCATCTGCAAATTTATTGAGTTTTGATTGCAGTATTTTCAAGATCTGTCATTGATTCTTCCTTCGATTTGAGTACCTATAGGAAGTGAGTGTTGAGCTTGAATAAGGCTTTAGTCTCAATAGTTTATTGGTACCTTAAAGACCCATTGTCAACCAACAAAGCAGACCCCATAAGTATGGAGCCTTCCTCTTGTTTATCAACAAAGCGCCTACGTAGTCACATGAATTTCTGGGTCAGAAATTAAAAATCCCGCAGTTACTTGGCTGTGACATTGAAAACTAAACAGTGAACAGTCAAGTCAAGTAACATTGAAAACTAAACTTTCCAAGTCTTTGTCGTTTATTTTGATTTTAATTTATTCCTTTTCTTTGTTTGATTGTTTTGTTCTTGTAATTTGTGACAAAAGTGTCTGTCATGGCGGCTAATTTGTTACTTGGCTGTCCCCGAGGAAACCACGTTTGTTTGTTTGGTGTTTTTGCAATTGCAAGTAACCTTTCAAGAAAAAACCATTTATCTGCTATGCATTGCCAGTCAATCGAAATGTCAAATATTGAATACAAAGAAGATATTATCGTGTCATAGGATCATAAATCTAAATAGGAATAATCCTAAACCAAGAAGGGCTAGGCTATAGAGTAGGCCGTAAATATGCCTAAGTGATAATAATAATTTAATTGCGCTGTCAAGTTTACCATATTTTGAAGAAGTGAATCTTGATCACTAACAGTGGCTTCAGAGCTTGCATCAGTCGAATCCATAACTGTCATATCGTTTGTATCAGTCATTACGCTTTTTACAATGACGATCGCAAAATTGGTTCATCAGTCTCACTGCTCTCTTCACAAGCAAAATGGCGAACGAATCCCAAACACTAACCATGTGGAAACATTGACTCTGTTTGTAACTGCACGACTTTTATTTTCTGACACAGAACAGAGCTACCAACAGAGCTAATGTTTCCAAATGGTGAGTGTTAAGGATTCGTTCGCCATTTCGTTGGTGACAGCAAAGTAGCTGCGCGATTTTTAATTTCTGACCCAGAAATTCATGTAACTACGTAGGCGCTTTGTTGATAAACAAGAGGAAGGCTCCATACTTAAGGGGTCTGCTTTGTTGGTTGACAATGGGTCTTTAAATTAAACTTGAGCCACTTACATTAGCAGGAGGTGCGGTCTGTGTGGGTAGGGAGAATCCTCGGCGAAACAGACAAATCTTGTAAGGTCAACTCGGCAAACTTGGTGATCAGTATAAATTGACAAAATCATAACAATGGGCAGTAATTTTGACAGTTTCTTTTTTTTTTCATCTCACAGAGGATAGAACAGCATGGCAAATGCAGATGGAAGCAGGACTCTGGTAGGAACCTGCTACCCGTCCAGGACAAGGCGGAGAAAGGTGAGCCAGGTGAGCAATAATGTTTTCATGAACATTTAAATGAAACAAAAAATAAGATCTTCTTACATATTTTTCTCTTTTAAAAAGCATCTTTAGAAGATTAGCAATTCGACTCTAGTTCCACTTCAAAACAAGTTCTGTTAAATACTTTTTGCACACTGTGTGGTGTATAAAAATGTGTCGGTGAAACTAGTTGATACAAAGATTCATATAGAATTTTGAGAAAACATAATATACATGAAAGTGAATGAAATAACCCCCCAGGCTAATTCTTTGTGTCACACTACTTGCATTCAACAACATGCTATTGACAATTTCGCACTCGTCTCTGTGACTTCTGCCTGACCCTTTCTTGTATTGTAACAGGATTACATTGTTATTAACGCATAGCATCGTCTTCAAGTAATTATTGTGATCACATGTTCATGTCAATCATGTATAGTATAAATAGCTTTGTCAATTGTATTTAATTCATTCTTATTGATTTTTGTTCTCATATTCTTAGTTACATATATTAGTATTTTGATTGCCATATATTCACTCGAGTCTTTTTTGAATTCAACTACGTAATGGTAGCTCGACCACCATTACAGAAGTGGTGTTAGAATCTGGTTGTCGTTCTCCGTTCTTCGTCATGGCTTCTCCAGAGGAACTTCTTGGCCTGATCAATGGACCCGCTGGTGCCATCCGTGATCAACATCATGCTTCCCGAGAAGTCACAGGAATGACACAGCAACAAATTTCAGACCTCTTGCACAGCGTTAACGAACTCTCCGCTTCAGTTCGCTCTTGTGGTGATCAGCAATCACCAGCTGCCTTACGTCTTACTCCGCTCACACTCCCAGAATTAACGGTGGTGAACTTCAAATCGACCGCTTTTGTGAACAGCTATCACAGGTACTATCATCATCTAATATCCATGCAAAGCTTTGGCTGCCGTATTTGAAGCAACAATGTCAGAAAGACTCCCATGCCTTTGACATTATTTGCTCTTTTGAGCTTATATCGCACAAAATATCTAGCGATGAATTCCTGTCCCTGTATGGCGAATGCCTCCAGCTATTACGCTTACAACGTGGAATTCCGAAAGAACAGCAAATTCGCAATCTTTTAGCGAATTATTATTCTCTGCACCAAAATCCCGACGAATCAGTCTCCAACTTTGCTCATCACTTCATGGAGACGCAGCATTCCTTACAGAAACTGGTGCCAAGAATTCATTGTTCTCCCGATGGTTCGCAAGTTGAGTTGATACACACCTTCTCGATAAAGCGGCTTCCCGATATTGGTAAATATCTCATCACTCAAGAACAGATGCTCCACCCACTGCTCCTCCAAGACGTACACCGAAGATTGATGTCAACACTCAAGGTACGAATTTAAAAGCTGAAATTTGTAAAAACTTTAATCGATGTTTGCCCAGTTGATGTGAGACTCTAAAACCTGTAAAAATGGTTATATGCATAAATGCTCTGTTTGCTTCAAATTTAAGTGTCACCCTCTCCCCCCACAAGAACATGTGTGCTCCGCATATTTGGTTTCTGAAGGTGATACTTGCCAAAATTCAACGTTTGAACGTGTTTATTTCACTAATGTGACAACTCATTTGGTCTGCTCACTTACCTCACAATGTGTCCCTTGGGCAAATTCATACGCAACAACACAGTGATATCTCTGATTTCGAAGAGGCTGCCACGCATACAGCCCATCATCTCTCTGAGTCATGGCATCGTCACCTTCCCTCCCCTTCTGCTCCAATCGATTCAATATCTATTAATTCCCTTGTTTCATTGCTAACAGACGTCACTGCCACCCAATTCTCTGATATTTTGTCTCCATTTTTAGACCAAAATAACTCTGGCCTAGACAAACATGACCAATCCTTTCCTGCCACACTGGATAAACCTCTTCCTTATACCTCTCCAGAATATTTACAACTTCTTTTTCTGGCCTTAGAGCTTGACACACCAATTTACGCACATGTTCCGCCACACGTTTTTGATGCATTCAAACAATTCATCAAACGCTACTCGCAAGCCTTTTATTTGCTTAACTTTCCTTTATCCACAGTTCATGGCTTTCATCAAAATATTGATACCGGTGACCCTCCCCCAGTTTATCGACTTACTTATCGTAAGAGCCCCGCAGAGCTCAAAGCCATCAAAGCAGAATTGGAATGCATGCTGTGCCTTCGCATTATCCAACCAAGTCAATCAGCATGGGGGGCACCTTGCATTTCAGTACTTAAGCCCTTAGGAAAAGGCAAACCTCAACCTCCCGTTTTGTTGTTGATTATCGTGGTCTTAATGCAGTTACAAAGGGTGATGGCTATCCTATTCCAAATGTTTCTAATGTTTTGGCTGCCATCAGTGAGGCAAATATTTCGCAAAACTCAATTCTGCTTCTGGATATTGGCAAATTCCAGTCAACCCTCAACACCAACACAAAACAGCTTTTGCCACTCATCTCGGATTTTATGAATTTTTTCGCATGCAATTTGGTTTGAAAACTGCGCCTCAGATATTTCAACGTATTTTGAACACCGTTTTTTCTGATTTCTTGTATCAATGGCTCTTCATCTACATCGATGATTGCGTCACTTGATCTGCCTCCTTCGCTGAGGCTTTAACTCACTATGAATAGATCCTTGCGCGTACAGTTAAGTTTGGCCTTCAGTTTAAACCCTCCAAATGCACATTTTTTCTACTGATTTACACGTGCTTGGTCATCGTATAACACCAACAGGTCGTTTTCCTTCAGAAATGGGCACTGAACCAGTTTCAGTATTTTCACAACCTCGTACAGCTACTCAACTCAAACGTTTCTTAGGAATGGTTGACTATTTTTGAGATTATATTTTAAACTTATCTCGACGTTGTGAATATTTACGCTCCCTTCTCCCTCAAAAAGTTCCTTTTGTTTGGTCTCAGGTCCATAAACAGGAATATTGTGATTTAAAATCGGCCCTTCTTTCTCCGGACATAATCCTTACTCATCCTGATTGGGATGCAGGGTTTGAAGTCCACACTGATGCCAGCAAAAAGGGCTGTGGTGCGATGCTTGCACAACGTCACAATGGTATTCTTCGCCCTGTTCGATTTGCATCTCGATCCTTTAGCCCTACAGAATCACACTGACCTACATTTCATCAAGAATTTTTTGTGGTCAAATGCGCTCTCGAACTATTTCGTCATTACATCATTGGTCGCAAATGCAAAGTTATCACCGACCACGCAAATCTTAAATTTCTTGCTTCCATTGCCCCACAAAATTCTAAATTAGCTTGTTGGTGTTTATCATTAGCCGAATTTGATTTCCCCATAGAACACCGCCCTGGAAAGGACAATATTATTGCGGACACTCTCAGCCGTGCTCTACTGGCTCCCACCCACAACGACCCAGATGTTCCTGTCTTCACTCCTCCTGAAGTCGTGGCACATTTTCATGCCACCCTGAGATTAGATCTTACTGACCAAGGTTCTCCTTTGCCGTCCACTAACTCCCCATTCACTTCTTTACTAGGTTTGGCTTGTTCTACTAGTCTATTATCTGTCCCACCAAGCCACTTCATCCCCCCTAATCAACGTGAGCCAAATACCACCCTTGCTGCTCCCATCACTCCCCTTTTGCATTGGTCCGATTCACCTGATATACAAGGCATGCCCTCCTCCTCACAATTGCCCCCTGATTTACAATGGTTGCATCCTTTAAATGTCAACCGTCTACAACTTGCGGAAAACAGCGCTCTGACCCACGGCTGGGCCCCCTAGCTACATTTCTTCTCAATGACAGTTCCAAACCGGTTCTATCGCATTACGATTTAAAACTCCATAAGTGGATGCTTGCCATAGCCAAACGTACAAAAATGATAGATGGCCTCCTTTTCTATTCTGATGAAATCATGGATCAGCCATCTCAACCTCACATTTTTGTTCCATCGGACGTCACTCTACAACATCATCTTTTACAAGCTTATCACGACTCCCCCATTAGGCATGCATCGTGGCCGTGATGCCACATATAACGCCATGTCTCGGAATTTGTATTGGCACAATTTATCTAAGCATGTCCGAAATTGGATTCGCCGTTGTCATCATTGCATAAGGTTCACATCCCTCAGTCAGCTCACAGGCCTATGCAAATTTGCCTCTACCAGCATCCATTTTATACCCTCGGTATCAATTACGTTAGGGAGCTGCCTCTTTCTGCGTCCGGCAACAAATGGATTTTCACTGCAGTTTGTCCCTACTCTAATTTTCTTTGCACTATTCTTGTCCCCGATAAAACCGCACCCACCACAGCTCGCACACGTTTACATGAAGTCCTATTTGCCCTTTGGATTTCCCGCCGTTTTACAAAGTGATCGCGAGGGTGAATTTCTCAATGCTGTCATGCATCGCCTTACTTATTTTTTTAGCTTCAAACATGTCTTCACATCCGGTTTTCGGCCATGCCTAAACGGTGCTACTGAACGAGTACATCACTTTTTTAATTCCGCAATTGCCATCTATTGCAAACAATATCAAGCTAGCTGGGAAGAATTCCTACAACCTGCTGTCTATGCACACAATACCTCTTCTATTTCAGGGACTTCAGACATCACTCCATTTTCTCTTGTCTTTTGACGTGACGCCCCTTCGCCAGAGACTTTGTCTCTTCAGCTTCCACCTCACCCTCTCCCAGCTGACCATTACGCACATGATTTGCTCAAAAACATGAAAGATGCTCATACACAGTTTTCTCACATCAAATCGGACCTTCGTCGTGGCCAGAGAGAACTATACAACTCATCATCACGTGATATACATGTCCAAGAGGGCAAAATCGTATTTCTCCATAAAGATTCTTCTGACTTACGTGCCCCTGCAGACGCAATTGCTGAGCCTTCTCAACCAGCCTCACCCCAAACCTCTACTCCCATGCCAGACCTCGCTCTTGATGCTTATGAATGTGGAAAATATCTCAATTCCCTCCGTTCTAAATCTGCTATTTCATCTCAAGCTTGTAAGTTAGTCTATGAACACCTTCCAGCTGCAAGACAACTCTTAGTTACTTGTGACAGACTTTGAGGACTCGTCAAAGCTTTTCGTATCTGCAATTGGATGGTTGTACACATGGTGGAACATATGTCATGTCACTAAACTCTGACTTGTTCTTAAAACACTCTTCTCCCTTGACTTAATTTACTAGCTTTTGCTGCTATTAATTAACACTAACCCACAAAAAAATTTTTAGTTATCATATATAACGTACCCAATAGCCAATTTATCCTCTTTATATCGTATTTTAACAATTTTTTATCATGTATCGTATCTTTAACAAAAAAAATAACTTCCTAATTATTTTCGGTAGAAAGGGTAGGCTGTAACAGGATTACATTCTTATTATCGCATTGCCTCGTATTCATGTAATTATTGTAATCACGTGTTCATGTCAATCATGTATAGTATAAATAGCTTTGTTAATTGTATTGAATTCATTCTTATTCATTCTTGTTCTGATATTCTTAGTTACATTATTAGTATTTTGATTGCCATATATTCGTTCGAGTTTTTCTTGAATTCAACTAAGTAATAGTAGCTCGACCAACATTACAGTATCCCCCCCCCTGAAATCTATGAAACAGATATATGTTCAACATATTCTGTACTAAAGAAACAAAAAAGTCTTCAGCCCTATCATTACCTGACAAGTCCAGTCGTGTCCTGAACCATACATAAGGTTTAGTGCAAATGTGACTTTTAAAGCATTTACTGGATCTACCTTTTCCACCCATTTTCTATATTTACAAACAATATCTTGAAAGATAAAGCTCACATCTCTGTTTACAATATCTTGGGCGTGAATGAAGTGGTGGTAAGCAAAACGTTCCCCCTGAAACATAGTTACACTTCTCTATGCAACTTGATGATGACAACTAGAAAACATGAGACCAGTTTCATCTAATAACCCTTCCTTTTCTATATCATTTGCAGCTGCTTGCCAAATAGAATTACCACATTGTTTATCCATTTTAATTTTCTACAAATAACCGAGAAAATATCACATATATCAATTTTCTAACTAATACTGCCAAGAAATCACTGTGTGTTCTATTTCAAGTTTAAAGTCGAAGATATATCTTTGCTGAAAATATTGTTTTATAAATGATCTTCTATTGGTCTGTATCATGTAGCCATGTAACCATCACAATATAACCATGTAAACATCACCATGTAACTGTGAAGTATGATATGATGCATTACCTTGCATCCTGTCTTTTTGTATAGAGATCTTATATGCTCATCAACAACGTTGTTTGGAGATATGAATTAACATCATAGTAATTCAATCTTCTGCGTCTAAATATTTATTCAAATAAGTCTGGTTATATTTCTTCACAAATATTTTTTGATCTCAAAGGGGAAATATTGGTGTTCATTGAAAGTTTATTACTGAGCTTACGTTAAAAATACGCTAAAATAAAACACTGCCTTGCTTCTTACCTACCCCCTCTCTGATATTGCCATAATTTTGCACTACCATCAATTTGGGCTGTTAATTGTTTAATTGAGCATGGTGGGCACTCCATTCAGTTTTTTCTTTGAAGCCGATCTAACTCATACTGGCAAAACGTCCATTCACACAATGCTCTTTGAAATGCCTCAGTGTTTATTGTTGTATACTTTTAAGAAAGAAAATATTTCCTCTTGACATGAATGGTTTCGCCCAATGTCACAGCTCATCAGTACAGCCAGAGGATCCTCAAAACCTTTCAATTACATGTTACAATGTCTTGCTCAGACATTTATTTTACCTTTAATTTGTATCATGTAACATTTCTGCAGGTGTGTGTACTCTACTATATTACTACATGTGTAATTAAAAAGCTTTGAGGTCCTCAGCTATAGACCATTCAAGTGGGAAAGATAAAACAAAGTAATAATGGATTGAGATGCTTGGATCCAAAACAGCATACTCTTGCATTCATTTCTGATATCTGTGACAACACTTTCAAAAAACCATTCTCTGAGCATTTAGGGTGGGTGGATAAGTTGCATAATAGTCCAGAATTGCAGTACCGTGAACCAGGCCAGTAGCCATTTGCAACAATAGTTTCCAAGTCCCGTGACTCATGCATATAGTCACAGTGAAGACATTTCACTTTTTGAACCACAACATCAAACCTTCCTGCAGAAGTATCCAGTAATAACATTAATTTGAGCAACCTATTTCTGGGATTTATAGAAATTTTGGAAACACAACATCTAATATATATATTCTGCGGAGGTCACGTGATGACGCACTTTCTGCCAAAAACAATAGATTCAACCCGAAACAATAGGTCGAACGCCTCAAAACAATGGGCCGAAACGGCGAACCGTGTAATCAAAAAGGCTTTTTTGTTTGTACATTATTTGTGCTAAATTTCAAATGGAAAGTGCCAATTATTAATTAGACCAAGGTTATCTATTTTTGGCTTCGTTTTTTTAAAGTTCTTTTGAATTATTCCATTAATTATTCTGCTAATTGTGCTATCACAAAAAACTACAGTTTACGGTGGCTAAAATTCCAAATTCGCGTTGCGAACTCCATTTTCGAACCACGTATTCGCTGTTCATGTGACCCGTATCGCCTTTTGCTCCAAGTTGATTGGCTCTTTTGCGACTTCATGAGAACAGTTGCGATGCTTCGGCCTAATGTAAACAAGCCCAAAGTTTTAATCAACAAATTATGATAAGGGATTATCAGGCAAGCGAAGCGAGCCAAGCTTTTGTAAAAGGAGTAGGCAGAGGCATGAGCGTAAGCGAATGCAGCGCACGAAGTGCGCCTTATCAGTCAATGCTTTTGATAATGGATAGACAGGCGAGCGGAGCGAGCTAACGCATTGTACGTGGGGTTGAAAGGGGCATGAGCGTAAGCGAATGCAGCGCACGGAGTGCGCCAACCTCATTAAGTTTTTTTCACTTGCCCCCCTCCGGGAAGCGAGCGAACGCGAGCACCCCCGGCTAGTATTATATGTACCCTGGTTATTAGTAATTGTAATTGAAAATGCATCATCAATAAATGAGTGGTTACTTTGTGTCAGAAAATCTGCAGAACATGACATACATTTCTTGAATACAATAGCAAGATACTTTTTTCTGTAAGTAGGAAATAACAACACTGAATAACAGCATCATTGCATACGAGTAAATATAAAGTAATCAACAGATCAGAAGTTGATTTGAGACTGCCTTCAATAAAAAACTCACCAATTTCAATAAATTTGTCATCTTTTATTGTTGTGTATGGTGCAGTAGGTTGTAAAAAACCATTTTACAAAGCCAGCCGATCCTGAAAAGGCTGTAACCTGTGTTCCACTTTATTGCAGCTGCTACAGTAATTACATTTCCAGCCAATGCATGATTTGCATTTAATCTTTGCTGGGGATGTATTACAGGATCGACAAATGCCTAGTTCAGATTGCTGGCAAAACAAAACAGATCTTAGAATAATACTAGGAAGGCTGGCGCGCTTCGCGCGCCACCTCCCTAGTATTTTGGCCCCCGACGTGAGTGGAACAGCGATCTTCATAAAAAGTAGGGTGGGTTTCCGTTGTTTTGGCCTTTGATCTGAGTGAAACAGCGATCTTCAACAGAAGTGGGGTGGGTTTCTGTTGTTTTGGCCTTCGACCTGAGTGGGATAGCGATCTTCATAAAAAGTAGGGTGGGTTTCCGTTGTTTTGGCCTTTGATCTGAGTGAAACAGCGATATTCAACAGAAGTGGGGTGGGTTTCTGTTGTTTTGGCCTTCGACCTGAATGGGATAGCGATCTTCAGCAAAAGTGGGGTGGGTTTCAGTTGTTTTGGCCTTCTATCCGAGTGGGAAAGCGATCTTCAACAAAAGTGGGGTGGGGTTCTGTTGTTTTGGCCTTCGATCTGAGTGAAACAGCGATCTTCAACAGAAGTGGGGTGGGTTTTTTATTGTTATTGCCTCTGATCTGAGTGGAACAGTGATATTGAACAAAAGTGGGATAGACACGCAAAGTAATATACTTTCAGTTGAAATTATGCAAGTTTTAATAGCTCCATCCATTCCCCTAACACACGGTCCATGGAACCCCGAGCCCCTGTTTCCATTCCAGGTTGTTCCAGGTCCATGTTTTCCCCTGATGCGAGAAATCCAGCACTTTATTCCGCGTGGCAGAAACACCTCAACTCAAAACCCACGCAGAGAATAAGCTCTGTGAACAATAGATCAGGTTTGCGAGTAATATCAGAAAACCATTGCGAATGAATTGATCCACTGGGATCGAGATTTTGATTAAAGAATAAACAGTTTAAAAAATACAGATTAAATCTCCCTAGCACACGGTGCATGTAATCCCGAGCCCCGATTGCCATTCCAAGTTGTTCTGGGTCCATGTTTTTATCCATGCACAAATTTCAGCAGCTATTTTAGCCAGTGTGGCAGAAACGCCTGAACTCGAGCCCCATGCAGAGAAACTTTGTGAACAAAGGATCAGATTTGTGAGTACATAATATGAGAAAACAGATTCGGACTGAATTTATCAATTTCATTCGAGATTTCGATTAAAGAATACACACTTTTAATACACCAGTTGGCACTCAATAACGCATGTTTATAACTACACGAATTCCATGAAAGCAATACGCAAGCCCATTATGAAAATTTTAGTGGGGCCCCAAATTTGAATGCTCCTAAACACCCAGGGACCAGTCAAAAATGATTAAATATAAGTGCTTTTAAAAACAACAGATCATGAAAGTTTTTGAACAATTTACTCACATCTTTCACAGGCCAAAATCCACAACTTTCGTGTTTTGAATAGCGAATCACGCTCAGTGACAGGCACTTTTAGAATCCACGTGGAATTGAAGCAACCTTTCCAGCGTTTATCTGATCCAGAAAGAAATTGATGTGCTTGAACGATAAATCCACAATGTTAGCAGGCGGATGGCAAGTCGGCAATAGTAATTCAGCAAAATAGCTTTTAGGCAACTCCACGTGTTTAGAACGCCTTCGGTTCAGTGAAATCCCAAAATTGCTGTTTCTGAACTTCATGAGTTACATCGTTGTACCCAAACCTGTTCTTATAAAAGCAGAATTTGATTATTCATCGGTTTAGTATTCGATTTGATATAGTGGAGATTTGTAAAGCAAAGAATAATTTAGAAATTTAGAGCACGCAAAAATTTCTATAAACCAGCTCATCAGAATATCTTGAAAACACGATAAGAAGGATACAAAGAAGTTTAGTAAAAGGAAATAGATGGAACTTAGCCACTTACCAGTAGAGTTCTGCTCGGAACAATTCTGAAGAGTAACATTCAAGTAAAATTCCAGTTGATGGCAAAGGAGGGCAAAATAGCTTTTAGACAACTGGACCAGGTGCTTTGAAGGCCTTCGGTTGAGTGAGAGCACGAAATTGCTGTTTCTGAAATTCGTGATTTAGGTCGTCGCATCCAGACCTGTAATTATAAAAGCAGAATTCGATAATTCATCGGTTTAGTATTCGATTTGATATAGTGGAGATTTGTAAAGCAAAGAATTATTTAGAAATTTAGAGCGCGCAAAAATTTCTATAAACCAGCTCATCAGAATATCTTGAAAACACGATAAGAAGGATACAAAGAAGTTTAGTAAAGGAATATAGAAACAACTCAGCCACTTACCAGTAAAGTTCTGCTCGAAAAAGTTCTGAAGAGTAACATTCAAGTAAAATTCCAGTTGATGGCAAAGGAGAGCAAAATAGCTTTTAGACAACTGCACTACGTGCTTTGAAGGCCTTCGGGTGAGTGAAAGCACGAAATTGCTGTTTCTGAAATTCGTGATTTAGATCGTCGCTTCCAGACCTGTAATTATAAAAGCAGAATTTGATAATTCATCGTTTTAGTATTCGATTTAGTACATTGGGGATTTCTAAAGCAAAGAATTATTTAGAAATTTAGAGCGCGCAAAAATTTCTATAAATCAGCTCATCAGAATATTTTGAAAACAGGATAAGAAAGATACAAAGAAGTTTAGTAAAGGCAAATATAAACAACTTAGTCACTTACCAGTACAGTTCTCCTCGTAACAGTTCTGAAGAGTAACATTCAAGTAAAATTCCAGTTGATGGCAAAGGAGAGCAAAATAGCTTTTAGACAACTGCACCACGTGCTTTGAAGGCTTTCAGTTCAGTTGAGTGAAATCACGAAATTGCTGTTTCTGAAATTCCTTATTTAGATCGTTGTATCCAGACCTGTAATTATAAAAGCAGAATTTGATAATTCATCGTTTTAGTATTCGATTTAATATAGTGGAGATTTGTAAAGCAAAGAATTATTTAGAAATTTAGAGCGCGCAAAAATTTCTAAAAACCAGTTGACATGAATCTTTTGAAATCAAGATAAGAAGGTACAAAGAAATTTAGGAAAGGCAAAGAGAAACAACTTAGCCACTTACCAGTACAGTTTTGCTCGTAACAGTTCTGAAGAGCAACATTGAAGCAAAATTCCAGTTGATGGCAAGGGAGGGCAAAATAGCTTTTAGACAACTGCACCACGTGCTTTGAAGGCTTTCAGTTGAGTGAAATCACGAAATTGCTGTTTCTGAAATTCCTTATTTAGATCGTTGTATCCAGACCTGTAATTATAAAAGCAGAATTTGATAATTCATCGTTTTAGTATTCGATTTAGGGCAGTGGGGATTTCTAAAACAAAAAATTATTTAGAACTTTAGAGCGCCTAAAAATTTCTAAAAACCAGTCGACCTGAATATATTGAAATCAAAATAAGAAGGTACAAAGAAATTTAGTAAAGGCCAACAGAAACAACTTAGCCACTTACCAGTTAAATCCTGAAGCTTTTAGTTGGAAATCTCGAGTAAAACGGCAGCAAAAATAAAACAGCCATCCAACAAAATAAATCCATTCGGTTTGCCTGCCCATCCCAAAAATTCGAAAATCAAAAATGAATTGCACACTTTTCTCTTTCTCGTCAACCAACCAAAGGTCAAGGTAACAAAGGACGCAAACGAATAAGTGCGAAACGTAACAGGGTTTCATTGTTTCGAAAAGGCTTCGCAACGCAAAACAACGCAGGATCGATCTTTACAGAAACATAACATCATCCAGACGCCGTATTCGTCAGGGGGTTACTGAGCACAAAACGTTTTGTTCGATTCAAAAGCTTCAGTACGCGTCAAAGCTCTCGACACGTCCCCCGCACGCAAAACAAAAGGCGAAAGAACAGCACGCACTCCATCCTCTCACACGAAAGAGAAAGGCCTCTTTACGGGAAAACAAAGGGCGAAGAATTTTCGAGTTAGAAAATTGGAAATATCTCGAAAACCAAAACGAATTTCGAAAAACCAAAAAGGTTGTGCAAATATACACGTTACTGGGAAGACGTCCGAGTCGGTTTGGAATTAAATAGAGCAGGCAGATTCTGAAAACCGGCCGGACAAAACTCGCGAATGGAAGCCTTTGAGCGCAACACCTTTACCGCTCCAATTTTAGTATAAGGTTGACTTCTCTGTAAATCCCAGTTCTGATTTGAAGAAGTTGTCCTAGCAGTCCAAGACTGGTGGTTGCGAACTGGCGATGATTCTGCAAGCTCTTTACACTTCTTTAAAACATCAGCCAGAGCTACAAAAAAACCTATTAGTGTGTACTCAAGCTGAAGCAGGTTTGTATGTGCCACTGCTTGAATATGCTGACAGACATACTTTTGACAAGTGTAGGATACTAAAAACTAAGTTTCTTCTAGTTGAAGACTTTCCCAAATGAAATACAACTACTTACACTCATCTTCTCCGTATTCTTCATGAAATATTTCACAACTAAAATCGGGTACACTGTCATCCGAATCTGGAGAAATAGAGAAGAATTAATGTTGTCAAGGTGTGGTAGTTGGTTTCCATCTCATTTTGCTGCAACAAGTTCGAAATGATTTCTGGTTTTTATATGACTACTAATAGTAAATAAAGATGGTAAAAAACCTCTAAAGCAAACTACCGTCAGAAAGAGCAGATTCTATGATATGAAATCCAGTTTCTGTAAGAGCACAATCAGAATTATTCTTTTTCTGGAGACGCTTTGCATAGTTCTCCCTTGCACATTCATTTTTTCCTTTTAGCGGAAAACGAGACTGCAGAATAACCCCACACTTTGTACTTTTTCATAATTTTTTTAGCTACATACTTACCAGATACATTCTTTAAGCCACCATTGTCATGGATCCTTGACATCTTCGGCATGGAGCAAGGGATGGAACAAGTGCAATGGTATTGTCAACTGAAAGACTTGCATGAAATTTTAATTTAAGAAATTAAGAAACATTTAGAACTACAAGGAAATATTTAAAAAACATTATAAATTTCGGAAACAGGTTTTTCCTTTACGGATTTAACAAATTTTAACTACAGTAAATATGCTTTATGTGCTAAGCTTAACATTGTCGACACAACATGACGATTTTTCGCATTGGTGATTTTTCTGTGCTATAACACTAATACTATTTTGTTACACCCACCTTTCTTTCTTCGTTTACAATGGGAAACTTTTTCATTAAAGGGAAAAATTTTTAAGAATCTTTTATAACTAAAATGTGGCTAAAAATTGAGAAACTTTTACTACTAGGCCTTGAGCGAGGTTTCTTATAAAAAAAAGTGTAGTTGAAGAATTAAGTACCTCAGATGTATTAAATTTCATGGTGTATTATAATTAGCACGTACTTGAACTCGCCCATTTTAAATTGGCGCACAAATCTTTCATATTTTGGCATGGTCTTGAATTCGCGCACACAAGAAAGTATACAGGATGATACAACAATTGAGTTGAAACGAAACTATATTTCTGAACGTTTCTCTTCACTAAAAGTAATCTTTTTTAATAATGGATCTTCATACTGGCGCTTTTTTGTTGGGAAATCAATAATCCCAGCCATCTTAAACCCTTTCACTGCTATATCTGGTCGGTTTTGCATGCGGTCATAAAACAGTGTCAACCACTTTACCTGTATCGGCTTCAAAATACTTATTTTCAAGTCTACTTTTACTTTTTCTGCCTCGCAACTACATTCAATTTGCTGCTGGACTGCAAACCAGGCTGCCGGAGCCCCTCTCGTTAATACATATGCTGAACCCTCTTTCCGTTATTTTTAAGCACCAACTTTAGTTTCACAACTTTAGTACGGTTGTCTTGAAGATTTTTAAACCTGTGGACAGGATTCGACTATGTTAAAGAGAAAGTAAACTCTTACTACATGGGGTCGTTCAATAATTACGTCACGCTAGGGGGCGGGTGGCTCCTCAGGTTTTTTGTGACGCAGCGTGACAGTAATGAGGGGGGTGGGTAGTACTCATTCCAAGTCCGTGGTGCCACGGTATAAAGAAAAGTGAAATAAAGATTTATTCGGATTTGTTAATAAAGGTAGTTTTCCGTTTTGTCATGTAATGTAAAATGAATTTTTGCCAAAATGAATTGTTGCCAAACTGAATTGTTGTGTGCGATGGCCTTCCAAGAGCTTGAATGGCACGCAATTGATGATGTTGATTTTGATGACGAGTCAGATATTCCAGAGGTTGTTCCCAAAAAAGAAACCCCCGTCCTTAATGATATGGATGAATTTGGACAAGTGATTGATCAGCCTTTTCTCTAAACCGAAGAAGCAATTGGCTTGATATTTACGTTTTGTTAATTTGCTACATATTCAAAAGAAAACTTGCAATTCACTTGCAGCTCAATTTTCGGGCAGTACTTAATTTCGTGCAGTCGGGGGTGCGCAAACAATAGCACAGCGCGAATGAATAAGTTGACTAATTCACAATGTAATCAACGCTTTGTTGATCAATGGTTAGCATAGAATACAGTGGCATAGCTACGATGTTCACTATTTTCGTTCTCCTACCCATTTATCTGTAGATGTACACTGCAATATGGCCCGAGGAGAGAAAATTATTTTAAAAAAATTTGTAGAGGCGTATAAACTATCTGATTTGCCACTACGCCCAAGCATAGATAAAGATGGGGAAGCCAAAAAATTAGCTCAGTTCTATTATGGGACTGAGGACGTGTACAATTTGAAAGCAGAACTTATCTGGAAATTCCACCAAATGTATTATTCCGGGATAGCTACATTGTACAACCAGCTATGTACTACAGCACCAAGCGACCATCACGAATCCTTCACAGCTAACGTTTGTGCTGAGATAATGACCAACATTATTGAGAACCACAGAGGTAATGAGCTGGTAGAGTATAAACAGTTTGCTGTCACTGTATGTTCTGGAATAGCCAGTGCTGTCCACAGTTCAAACGGGACAGAAGATCGGCATGCTGAGCCTCCACCTGCTGACGTGATTGATGTTATAGAGCATGGCGAAGATTGGAACAGTGAAGATGAAATGCAGCATGACATGTTCACGTGATTGCATGTGATGATGATGAACCCAGAAAATGCGTCGTCACAGATGATGAAGGTACGAGTTATCCTATAAACGAGGGAGACAATAATGTAGGTGCAGAGATTCCAATAGTGCCAACAGGCAGTCAGGTTTTTGAAAAAGAAAAGGAGGACATTTTTTCAAAAGTCGGTCTCACTGCTGGTGTGGCAAGCAGTTTAACTGGAAGCAATATGGCTAGAAAAAGAATGAAAAAACTGTTGAAGAATGAAAAGAATGAAGAATGAAATGCTGTTGTCATGGAAAAAACCCTCACTGTGTGTTCGCATTCAAGAAGAATTAAGTAAAGAGACACAACTCACGAAAACGCACTGCTCTCTTTTTAGAGGTAATGCCACGTGTACAATCAAACCATGCAAGTGCACAGTGTTCCTCAACATGGATTCCGAGGCTAATGACAAGATTAGAATGCGATTTCAAGGAAACGTAGAGCATGATTCGTCGCAGCTGAAAGCACGAAGAATCAAAGGAGAAGCAAAAAAAGCTGAAGCAAGAAATGATCCTGTCTGGTACTAAGCTGTCTCATGTGTATAGGTCTAAACTTGCAGCATTAGATGAACGTGCGTATACATCGGGAAACCGATCTGGTTGTGGCGTGACACCGAAAGCTTTGCAGCACATATCGGAGGAAGCAGGTGCAGGATGTAACAATCTCAGCTTGTTGGTGACAAAAGTGCACAAATGCGATCTAAAAATATGCACAGAACAACGTGCCTTGCACAAGTCCATGATGACCGAGCAGAAAGTCAAGGGATAGGTGCAGTCATGCGATGTTACCAATAGCAATTTGAAATGCATCTTGCTTGATGAAGGATGTGCACGGCTGTATTGGTATGCTGAAATGAAAGATATCCTGTATTTCGATGCAACCGGGAGTCTGATAGAAAAGGTGAAAGGGTTTAAAAGAATCTTGCTGTACTCGCTTACCACACGAAATCCATTTGGGAAGACACCTGCAGTACCACTTGCGGAGATGATTTCGGCATCGCATACAGCACCAGCAATAAAGCGCTTGTTTGCGATGCTGGGGGAGGAAGAAACAACACTGTATGGGGAAAATATCAAGCCTTTAAGCAATTATCAAGCAATTAGGACGGATTTCACTTTGGCCATCATCTCGGCATGTGCTGAAGAATTCAATGGTATTACGACAGATTCATATCTAGAAAGCTGCTACAATATCTTGACCACCCGGGAAAGTGCAGGAAATCGTCGTCTGACAGTGCTGCTACTTTGCACTGCTCATGTTATGAAAGGAAATGCAAAGAATGATGAAAGACATATCACACGTTGTTGCCAATTTGTATAACAGCAGTCACTCAAAAGCATCGCAATGGAGAGTTTGGAAGACGCATTGGCAGTTATCAGACTTACCTACATAATTTTTACATTCGGAAAAGAAACACATCAAGTCAGTGCTGCAATTGCTAGCCTATTGTCCATAATCAATACATTTGAAATCGATTCACATGATGTTGCAAATGACAACAACATCGATGATGTGGGACTAACAACATCCACAGGCGAAAACAAGTTCATTAGGCGCATAGATGATGAGGTGAAAGTAAATAATGAGAGCGAACAAGGTGCATCTAGCAACAAGTACTTCATGCTGTCTTATTTTGCTTACCTGCGCACTGTGCTTCTGCCATATCTCCCACTTTGGACAAGGATGATGCTGAATGCAGAATATAATACGCATCTGAATGTGTGTTTGCACAAAAGCCAGACAATATGGGGGAAGACATTGCTTGACGCAGGAAGTACAAATGCCTATGCTGAGAATTATTTTGCATTCGTCAAACAAGGCTCCTCAAAAATTCCTGCATGCCTGGAAGACTTCATCTATCGACATGATCAAGATGTCCGTGGACTTTGCCGCCAATATATTGGCACAGTTAGAATTGGGTGATCTGAAAGTAATTCGAAAGGAAAGCGAAGCTTAACATTGTTGGAGAAAAGCACCCCAAGATATCTGTTTGACAATGCCAAGGTACTTGAGTCCCAATGCGATATTCAACCAGAAGTGGTTGAGGACTGGAATAGGACACAACCATTCAAAAAACAGGCATGGTTATCTGGATATTATCAGGAACCTTCTTTAACAACATTTTCCCAGCTGCCGAATAAGCACTTCAAGAAAGCACACAAGACTCCAAAGACCATACTCACTTCGAGGGATGATCAAATGCGATTTCAAGCCAACAATGTTGCCAACTGGTCGCAAGTATCACAACATTGTGATTCTGCAGAAAAGTGTCTTGAGGTTTTTAAGAATCAGTATCTGCAACTCTCTATGGAAGACAAGAGAACAATAAGCACCCCTCGACTGAATCAACAGATATTATACTGCATGTGGAAGAAGACATACAAACCCTCAGACGCTCCCATGGTACAGTGCAACATTTGCAACAATTGGTACCATTCAACCTGTTTGGGGATGCAAGAGGACTACCTATCCACAGTTATTCCGCGGTATCATTGTGATACCTGCGTCGAAAGAGTGTTTCACTGCTTGTTGCCCTACATTGTCAACTGTCAAGACACGCATGAAGTTACAACATTACCTGTTATCGCAGAAGTGGACAAAGAAGTCACCGGATTTGTTTTGGAAACACAGGATGTCATCAGGCAGCACATATTTCTCTTCCATGACATTAAGCGTACAAGTCCAAGCATAACTGTTTTACGGCATACCCGTGGGATTCGAAAGGAAGAGTCAAATTGCTGGTTGAGTTCTGTTGTACATATCGTTTGTGGGACTGGAATAATAGAAAATTTGAGATGATGAAAAGTGGGCATGGAAAATCTCACACACATTGTCTCTAATCAAAGCAAGACTAGCAGGCCAAACCAAAACACCTCTAAAATTGCGTATGGTCAGAGACTTGCCGCTGGCAGTGGATAGCACTTGATTCAATCCCATTTTGAGTGAACACAAAGATGCCGTGGAGTTTCACTCAGCCCTCGTTGAATGTTATTGTGCGCACGCCAATACTAACCGACTGAAAATTGACCACCAGATTGGAATGGTCGAGTTACGGCGCTGCTTTCATTGTTCCTGCACAAGAGGTTCAAGCTAACACAGTTTCCTGTGGGATGTAGCTGTGCCAGATTCTGATGAATCTGTATTTCTCGACGATGTTGTATGGCAGAAAATGGGTGGCACATACTATAAAGGAGGAACGCAGTGCATGAAAAATCCATGCCCAAAAGATTGCAGAAAGCCTGCCATAAACGGAGAACGCAATGAAAAAGTCAAATAAGTTTCAATTAATTCCATACTTGAAAGGATTTGTTAGCATTGTGGTTTTGTCTATTTTGTGCATGCCTTTAGTCTAGTGCATACGAGGTGCTTGCTAAGCATCTGAACAAAGAAGGCCATTTTGTTGCAGACAAGGCTCATGAAAAGTGGCTCACAAATGGGAAAACATATCAAAGTTTGTGACAAAACTATATGCAAAAATTATAGAAAAGACCTACTTATTGCAGCATATTTAAAACATACTAGTGTGTAAAGGCTTCTCCTACAACAATGCAGTTAACGGGAGACATTTTTCACAAGGAGTTCTGTTGAAGCTTTAGGCCTAACTTCTTTTGTGGGCAAGCAAGGTCTTAAATTGTTAGCCCAATCTGAACTTCAGTTAGTCGCAAAGTTAGCCCAATCTGAACTTCACCCAAAAAGAATGAATTGTAGGACTTTGGTTTGCAAGTAAGTCCCACAAAATGCAGGCGTGTTGTTGGATTTAATGTGTCTTCTCATTCAAAATTGAAAGACTTGGAAAAATCAAAGAGTCCTGTGGTATTTCATGGAATTGAACTAAGTTCCAACGAAAGAGTTCTTATATCCAACCAAGATTCTTCTGCAAAGAATGCTGCAAATTTTGATGTTGACTTATCTCACTTCTGAGCAGACTTTTGGTGCTCAACAGTCAACATCACCAACAACAAGCATAACGTTTGATCAGCTCAAAAGAACCAAGCATTACCGAAAGGTGAATGTCATTGTTACATTGAGCATGGGGGATGCAGACCCAAAGACTGTTCAAAGTGCAAAGAAAGCAGATGTGGAAGAAGATTGCATCCTTGAAGACGCAACAGGGACATCTGAATTTCATATTTGGGAGCCCGTCATTGAACGATTATCAAATTCTCAAACCTACAAGTTTGATAACGTGTCTATTCGATTCTTCAAGGGAAGGACATATCTGTCGACCATATTGTCCATCACTTTTGAAGAAACTGACCAGGAAGTACGGTCAATAGAAAGTTTTTCTTTGCTAAATACACCTGTTTGCGAAATTGATTTCAAAGAAATCAAGTTTGTGACCAAGCTTGTGGTTTTTACTGCTTGCCAGTGTTGCAAGAAAAATATGAATGAAATTAAAATGTCATCCAAATCCATAAACTGCCATAATTGTGGTACATGCCAGCATGTTGCAGGCTGCAACAAGGATGCATCTGGTACTATAACTTTCGTTAACCCAGATGATACCACTGTTCACCTCATCGTTCTTCAAACATATGCTGTTTTTTGCCTTGCAAGGAATTACCACTCTTCACTTTATAGTATTTCAAGCGAGCCTTCTTTACTTTGTCGTGAAAAAGATTTTACTTTTGACGCCATATGTATGACCAGTGCAAGCATCTTCCTTGGACATCAGACCTGCGTGGAATACCGCCCTTTAGTTTTTTGCAATTTTACGAGTATTTGGTCATTCGTACTTCTAAATTCAAGCATATCCTTCTTAAAAGTACGGCCTACAAGAAACTGAAAGCATTTCGGTTTTTCTTTGAAGGCTTTATCAAAAAGATTGATGTTGCTAAAAACGATGCCTTTACTTTTTTTAATGTCCGGATCAAGGCATCCATAAAGAAAGTTTTGCACAAGGTTCTTGTGAAATTGTCCAATGAATCTGGTGATGTTTGCTTTGCTGTTTGTTCTTGCCCTGCTGGCATTGGTCTTGGTGGTTTTAGAAACTGCAACCATGTTGGTGGGGTTCCCTTCGCTCTTGATGATTTTAACAGACATGGTCTTCAAGAGTTTGAATCGGCTGTTTCTTACACGTCAAAGTTGTCTTCTTGGAATGTACCAAATGTTTGCTCTCTTCATTCTTTTAATCCAGTACCTATTGATGCAATTGTTATTGAAAAGATAAAGTTTGTAAAAACTTATGATGCCAAGAATGTTTCTTCTCGTGATTTTGATCCACGAATTGCTAGTGATAGATTGGCCGACAACACTGCCTTTTAAGTTTTAAAATCGAATGCCAAATGCCTACCAGAGAGTGGATTCTTTGGTTTTCTCCCAATTTCAGCGTCGAGTGACACTGCATTTGATTCTGGAGATGTTTCTTTTAATGAGTGTTACAATATAAAACTTTCTGTTTCTTTGCAAGATATCTCTCATATCGAGAAAATGACTCGTGGACAGTCGCTAAATAGCAGTTGGATGAAACACCACCTTTATTGTCTAAAAGGTTCAAACTTTTACACTTCTGCTGTTAATACTGTTCAGCCATCCTCAAAAATCAATTTATTGTTTTATACATCTTTTACAACTGCAGCAACTAACCATGGCAAAAAATTTGAAGGACATGTTGCTGAACTGTATAGAATTTTTCTTTAAGATTGTGGCATAAATGGTATCATTTCTGAAACTGGCTTACAATTATCTTCTTCTTTTCCTAATCTTGGTTCATCTTCGGGTAGTATGGTTTTTTCTGGAAGTGATAGAAGGGGTTTGGAAATTAAGTGCCCATTTTCCAAATTCAATAGCTCTCTTCAAGATGCACTTAAAGATAAGTAAGTCATTATTTGTGGATTTGATACCATGCGATGCAGATTTTGTGCGAAAATACATATTGCCAAGGCTTGAATTCTTTTACTGCAGAGCAATTCTGAGTTCTTTGCCAGGCGTGTGAAGCATGGGTTCAAATTATATTTGCATGGTGGATGGTTAAGCTTTGATAAAGTGAAGTAACTTACGAAAAATTGAACAAGTTATTTTGTTGTTATTCAAAGCATGAAATAATTGCATGAATATTCAAGATGCATTTATATTAAGCTGTAACCAATATCTGTAAGAGCTATCTCTCAAAATGTCAAATTTATAAATTGTATGTCACTGCTGTTTATGGCATGATGAAGTTATATGATTATGATAATTACTGGACAAATAATTCTGAGCATATACCAGATGTATTACGTTTTATTATAATATATATCTGGCAAATTTCATGGAGAGTTTTGTCTTTACCAGCATATGGTGCTCGATGTACAAAGTGTCAATAGCAGAATCACAGAAAAGTAAAAGACCAATTCTCTCTTGCTCCGAGTTTCATGCGAAAACACCCATCAGAGACACTATGAAATATTATAGTCTGTCTGAGGAGTTCTGCTATCTAGAGAATTACTTACTATTAGGTTCTACTAGGGGGGGGGGGTTGGTGAGGAGGCAACAGACAGTAAAAATTTGATTGGCATTGGAATGTATTGATAATGGCAAAACACAATCAAGAATTGTAATTTTTTACTCTCCCTATGGCATGTTCAACATGTATCCTTACCGAGGCAATACAAGCCGTTGCTTCTGTTTCTTTTGCTGTGTGTTGTGCTTTTGTGCCTTTGAAAGGTGGTATATTGAGTATCATGCCAGGAGAAAGATTTTCTTTGACATCAAAGCCACAGTCTGCCATGAGATTATCACCATCTTCAAGAAGTGCTAGAATGCCTGACTTTAGTGTGGTTTCTTTATCTTAAATCTTCCCAGACCATAATTTAGAGACAAAGGTAATCCAGAAGGTGATATGCCAATCAGAGCTTTCCAGGTATTGTGGTGTTTATATTCTATCGTTTGTGATTGTGCTTTCAAAGATGATGGGACCTCTGTATATACTTCGGTACAATCAATTATATTTGTATCTTTGATCTTCACAGATTGATGACAGTGCTCAATGCATACTCAGAGCGTTTATAGTAAACAAACAAAGAAAAAACTCTTTTATTCTGCTACTGGCAGTTTCATGTCTTACTTTAAGACAATCCTCAGGCAACTAAAAAGATTCGTTACAATAACAAACTAAAAACGTTCCAATGATTTCGTTTTCGAAATCGACGTCAGATCTGTTCGTCTCAACAAAGCTCAAGTTCGAATTTGTGCTGATGTCGACACTTGCCCATGATTTCGGATCGCTTATTCAGCAGGTTGCTTCCAGGGAAATTAATGATTTCAAATTTCTCAGCTTCACAGAGTGCACAACGACCTGATTCTGGAGTGAACGCTTTAGACTTCCTGATGACTCTCCAAACAATGCTTGGGATCCCACTACCATCTTTGATTCGCCACACCGCTGTTGAAAGCGTTGTTTTATTACGGTATTTTTCAAGATTGAAAGATGTTTTATGTGCACTATACCGTGTCTTGAACGTTGACTCGCAGAGACCGATGTACTTTTTCTCTCCGTATCCGGGTAGACTTGATGTTAAAGTGGCTTCATAAACGATATTCGACACCAAACAGTTCTGTCTCATGGGGCAGCTTTCTTTACGAATGCAGTTGCACGTTCTTTCGTCGGGTTGCGGTTGAGATGAGAAAACTTTTTTATTATGGGCGTTGATGACTGATTTGATGTTCGGCATGCAGCTATAGCTGACTTTAACAGTGTTTTTGTTAAAAATCTTATGGAGCTTATGACCTTGTGGAAAATGAATTTGTATCATGTTGAGAAAGCATCTGCCAACATTTTTTTCCACGTTGTTGTTAAAAGGTGGGTCGAACCATATGATTTTTCTACTTCTGTTTCGTCTTTGTCTTGGTGCATTTGGTGTATATTCGAAGTGGTGGTCGTAGCCGGATCTCCTTAAAGCTTCTGCATAAAATGGTGTTGATTCATTAAAGATTGCTTCGTTTGCAGATAAAATCGACAGGTGATTTTGAATTGAGAACGGAATCTGCTTGATGATGTTGGGTGGGTGATTGGATTTAACATGAACATAGTTGACTTCGTTATTCGGCTTGTGGTATGGTCTGTAGGTGCCGGTGTTCAGATCGAGGGTAACATCAAGATAGTTGACGATTTTCTTGTTGCATTCGATGACCAACTCAAGTTTATGCTTTCGGAACAATGTCTGAAACTCCTTCTTTATTTGTTCACTTTCAGGCCTGCTGACGTTTTTGAATACTGACAATCCATCGTCCCTGTACAGTCTGATATTTTCCTTCTTGTGCTTTGCCAGGATAAGCGAGAGTAGAAAACAGCCAACAAGCTCACATACCTCTGCACCGTCAAAAGCACCCATCGTCACATCAAAAAGTTTATCACCTTTCTTTATCCAACTTTCTTTCTTGTTGAACAACAGCGATTTTCGCTAGTGGAAAATGATATCTTTGTCCTTTTTGCTGATTTGGACGTTTTTCTCGGCAAAAGTGATCACGTTTTTCAATAATGATTCCGTAATTGAGGGGTAAAAGTCCTTAACATCGAACATCATGAATACGTGATTTGATTTATCTTCAATTTTCGAAAACCAATCGATAACGCTGTTGGTGTTTTTCCACTGGTTGAGATTTAATTTTGCTCGAACTTGCGTGGTGATCTTTTCTAGAATAACTTTGCTTATACGGCCAAGTTCGTTTTTTGCTGGATTGATCAGTCTAGTGGTTGGATTATTTGCGAAGTTCTCTTTGTGATCTTTCAGTGTTATAAAACAGTTATTCTCTGCGTTAACGTTCATGCGTTGGATGATGGGGTTGTCTTTAAGGATATTCTTACCGGAGTAATTGATCGCGTTTTTGATTTTGTCGTCAGCTTTTTTGTACGTTGCGGTAACAGAGTTTTGAAGTATTCTGCCGTATTCTTCCTTGTCAACTTTGTACATATTAGTTGTTTTGTCGGCTGGAACATACAGTTTATCAGAGTGTTTGATTTGCTGCATGTCTTGTCGCATTCGGTTCTGGAAGTCATTCGTAGTCCTTTTGAATTTTAGCTTCTGAATTAAACCAATAAGATCTTTTTCGAAATTCGCCATTTCTGGTACTATATTAGGAGTGACTCTGGATTTGAACCCATACGTTTCCGGTTGCTGGTCTTCTTTCTTTTCCTCATCGTCCTTTTCTTGGAAAAATATCGCCTTCCACCTCATGCGCTTGATAACAGCTTCGATTTTATTGATAAGTTGCGCCTTGTAGTTGTTAATGGACGCCGTTGGAATGTTTTTAGTCGAGTAATGTAAGTTTGTTTTCTCCATTAGATATTGGATCTTGAAGTACAGTGCTCAACCGATTTAGGAGCGATTTATATTTGTATCTTTGATCTTCACAGATTGATGACAGTGCTCAATGCATACTCAGAGCGTTTATAGTAAACAAACAAAGAAAAAACTCTTTTATTCTGCTACTGGCAGTTTCATGTCTTACTTTAAGACAATCCTCAGGCAACTAAAAAGATTCGTTACAATAACAAACTAAAAACGTTCCAATGATTTCGTTTTCGAAATCGACGTCAGATCTGTTCGTCTCAACAAAGCTCAAGTTCCAATTTGCGCTGATGTCGACACTTGTCCATGATTTCGGATCGCTTATTCAGCAGGTTGCTTCCAGGGAAATTAATGATTTCAAATTTCTCAGCTTCATAGAGTGCACAACGACCTGATTCTGGAGTGAACGCTTATAACGAAGCCAAATAACGAAGTCAACTATGTTCATGTTAAATCCAATCACCCACCCAACATCATCAAGCAGATTCCGTTCTCAATTCAAAATCCCCTGTCGATTTTATCTGCAAACGAAGCAATCTTTAATGAATCAACACCATTTTATGCAGAAGCTTTAAGGAGATCCGGCTACGACCACCACTTCGAATATACACCAAATGCACCAAGACCAAGACGAAACAGAAGTAGAAAAATCATATGGTTCAACCCACCTTTTAACAACAACGTGGAAACAAATGTTGGCAGATGCTTTCTCAACATGATACAAATTCATTTTCCACAAGGTCATAAGCTCCATAAGATTTTTAACAAAAACACTGTTAAAGTCAGCTATAGCTGCATGCCGAACATCAAATCAGTCATCAACGCCCATAATAAAAAAGTTTTGTCATCTCAACCGCAACCCGACGAAAGAACGTGCAACTGCATTCGTAAAGAAAGCTGCCCCATGAGACAGAACTGCTTGGTGTCGAATATCGCTTATGAAGCCACTTTAACATCAAGTCTACCCGGATACGGAGAGAAAAAGTACATCGGTCTCTGCGAATCAACGTTCAAGACACGGTATAGTGCACATAAAACATCTTTCAATCTTGAAAAATACCGTAATTAGACAACGCTTTCAACAGAGGTGTGGCGAATCAAAGATGGTGGTGGGATCCCAAGCATTGTTTGGAGAGTCATCAGGAAGTCTAAAGCGTTCACTCCAGAATCAGGTCATTGTGCACTCTGTGAAGCTGAGAAATTTGAAATCATTAATTTCCCTGGAAGCAACCTGCTGAATAAGCGATCCGAAATCATGGGCAAGTGTCGACATCAGCGCAAATTCGAACTTGAGCTTTGTTGAGACGAACAGATCTGACGTCGATTTCGAAAACGAAATCATTGGAACGTTTTTAGTTTGTTATTGTAACGAATCTTTTTAGTTGCCTGAGGATTGTCTTAAAGTAAGACATGAAACTGCCAGTAGCAGAATAAAAGAGTTTTTTCTTTGTTTGTTTGCCAGGTACAATCAATTATTAATCTTGTTGTCAGAAATTCTTTGAACTGTTCACACATGTTTTGTCAAACAATCTCTTGTGAAGGTGGTTTAAAAAGAAGTGGGAGCTCATTATAAAGAAAACAAACCCATGTTGTAAACATCTTCGAAACATGACCTGAAGAAATGCCAAATTGATCAGCCACAAACAAACCAACTTTGAGTCTCATCAGAACAAGAATAAACTCTTCTAGGTGAGTGATGGAACGCTTTTTCTTATGAAGAGAGAAATGCTTCGATTTGCAAGTGTCAGAAATTTTGGAAGACTCTTTGCCACACCAATATTGGATCTGTTCCATTTTGGGTTGGAAATATTCTAATGTTGCCATCAGTGAAGGGAAATTCCGAAAACCAGTATAAAACTTTGTTGCAGAGCTATCGGACTTCAACGCATCAATGGAAAAAAGAGATGAATTTAACTTTGTTAACTGCAATTGCAGCTGCTCCACTCGACTTTCTAGTTGGAAAATTTTGGCAGTCAAATCTTGATTTAACACTTGGAGATTTTTACTCTTTATAAAAGATTGCATAATTTCATTTTCTTCGTTGTCAGAATCAACAGAAACATGTGTAGGACAGCTGATAAAAGAGAAATATGTTTATGTTGATATTGTAGTACAGTGCATCCTCGATTATCCGAACAAGTTGAACTCCATTTTTTGCTGGGCCGTTCGGACTCGCCAAAAATTCGGATAATCGAGGACAAAAATTTTACCTGCTAATCTTGCTATGAAGTTTATTGTTGTTACCCAGAATAGTTACAGGGTGCTCAAACGGAAGATGGGATAATTACAATTAGTCAAAACTTGTGGATTTTGAAATTCCTGTTCGATATCCTTTTAGCTGTTTCGGTAATTGAAAATATGAAAAATATGAAAATATGAATAATATGAAAACTGATGTATAATTTGATGTTTACGTTGGATTTGACTTTGATAAATGGCGAAAATTTAAAAAGACAATGGACATTTTATATGGTGATCAAGAATTGGCTTGCAAAAAACTGATCTAATAAAAACTTTGGCGTTTGGATAATCGAGGTTTGTGTAATCGAGGTTTGGATAATCAATAATGTGAAATTTGGATAATGTGAAATTAAACATCAATTTCCTCATCACAAGCTAAAGACTCTGCATTTGAGCACTTTGATGACCTGGGCAACACTTCAAAACGAGCTACAGGAGGCTTTCGTGATGAGCATTTCGGGGTTGTTGAAGAAAAAACTTTTTCATTTGTGAGATTTTGAAAGATTTGTTACTTTAAAACCCTCACTGCTGTCTGCTATTTTTATTAAATTGCACCAAAGATGCTTCTTCTTTTTTTTCAAAATTTGATTTCAGGAATGTAAAAAAAGGTAGGCCCATTTGACATCCATCCCAGCTATAAAAATAACTTTGACAACCAGAAGCTTCTCTACTTGAATTGCAGGAACATTTGAGAATCCAAACAGGCTCAGAAATACATAAATATGCATTTCTTTGTACGAAGGAAAATTTATAAATCTATGAAGAAAGAAATCAAATACTTTCCCTAAAACATTTTCCCTCAAATACTGAAAATATTATTACTGAGCAACTACATTTTGAGTACAATGAAAAATCAATATTTTCATTGATTTGCCAGGTTTTGAGTAGAATCTCGTTGGGTGATATGGACTTCATTGCTAGGATATATCACTGGTGGAGGTATCTAGAAATTGCTTTGTGAGACAGGAATCGATTATCACATCAACTTATTTTCAAGAAAATAAATGCCCTGCTCTAAAAATAGCAAATGCATTCTCTTCACAATAAAGTTTATTTCCTGAATAGAAAAGGATCAAACAAAAGACTAATCTGTGCAAAGTAATCAACTCATCTAATAATATGGAATGGAGTAACGTGACAAAGCAACCTTTCATGGCATCTTCTTGCTTGTAATCACGGGAAGGTCAATACCATTCTTTGTTTCAATAGGGCTGTTCCAGCTGACGTCACACGCGCTTGTCACATGACCCTTTGGTGGCACTGGTGGGCAAAAAGACAACATTCGCCATTGATGTTGTATGCAGTGGCGAATGTTGTAAGTAATCTTCTTTGCGGAGTTTTGTGCGCATTTTACTGAAGTAAACACAATATTTTGTCTTGTCTAAGTTATTTGTTTTCAATTTCAATAATGACTAATATGCTGTGTTATGATAGAATATGCGGATTGGCAAATAAAGGGAATTTACTTGAGGTTCTGCTGCGGCCTAACATGGGCCTAACTGAAGGGCCTCTCTGACAGACTTTAGTTGGCAGTAATTTGAAGAAGTAATTATAATTAAGCTCCGCAAAAAACGTAAGAGGCCGTGGAATACATGCTTTGAATTGTGAGTATCGATTTATTGCTTTATACTTCAGATTATTTCTGTTATATAAGCTTATTTTGCATCTTGGCGCATAGGCCCGTTATTTGGTAGAGGCGCACATGCTGAAGTTTTGATTTTATCTTTCCAAAGTGTTGCATCCACTGATAAATGCAGTTCAGTTTACTTTTCTTTACTTCACATGGGATAATCATGCTGAGAATTTTGATGATTGAAATGTTCTTACACTTCACACATGGACTGTCAAGAAAGTTTGACCAGATCAGAGAAATTTAGATGCATCATAATCAGATCAATTGTCTAAGAAAAATGAGATTATTTGAAAACATCAAAGATTTGCTAAGATGCAGATCTAAAGCTTGTGTTCTAATTGGAATTTTACCAAATTGTACCATTGTATTCCTATCCAAAGCTGCTTGGAACTCATGGAGTACTTCATTGGCAATATCATATTTTGATGAAGCGCAAAAGTCAGCTAAGCCAATATGAAGTATAAACTAGTTGACTAAAAGTGAGAGTTATATGCTGAAGGAGCAATTCGTTGCATCAATAATACTGGTACTATTGAGATGCGGTTGAAAATGATGCCTAATTCTGACAACAAATTGTGATGCACGTCTATTGTTGATGTAGTCTTTCAATTGGCCTTGCTTGGTATTGATGTTCTGAAATGATTGGTTGGTAGACAAGGACACTGCTCGTTAAAGTCCTTGACCAAAGACAATGGCTTTTGCTTATAAAAAGCCATATGGGCTTTTCTTATTTCTATTGAATACTGTGCATGGCTTCAATTTTCTTGTTCCCAGTGATCACGTATCCATGACAAAAAATAAAAATTGTTATGTTCTTTTTTTAACAATTTAAAAGAGATACGGGCCTGCAGCCTAACATGCTCAATGATGATAGACTTGCTTGATCAGACTTTGCAATGTTTAGATTCAAACATAATTATATTCAATGTAAAATGATATCTATAATGAATTTTTATATATTGAAAAGCCCATCTACCAGTTGTATGTCTCAAGTGATTTATAGGTCTTTAATTCTTTCTTCTCCCAAAGGTACCAAGCGACAGGGCAGGCCACGGCGTCTTACCAGATGAAAATATTTGTCGTAAAATCTTATATTAGGCCATCTCCTCGGTTTTTTAACACGCCATTTAATTAAAAACATGTATCCGGCAACGACTTATACTTTGATTTTTCTAAATATCTTCATTTTGCAATGAAATACGGACTTTTGTAGTGAAAAGACGCAGCTTGCAGTGTTGCTGCAGTCGCCATTTCAGTTCTTTTGCCCACCAGCGCTATGCGCATGCGTGGAAAATGGGCCTTGTTATTGTTTACTGAAACAGCCCTACAGTTTATGGAGTGCTCGACATTGGCAGGGGAAGGGGTAGCCAAGCTACTACCATCTACTGCAGACATTGTATCTAAATTCTGAACTCTTTCTGCCCTTCCAACATGTATTTTTCAGAACCAAATTCTTCTTGTATCCTCCAAATGTGTGTTTTGGTATTTGTTGGTCAGAGGCGATGAATAGGATAGGAAAATCTGTTCCCAAATTGGAACCACTTGAATTGCCAGTACTTTTATTTTCCATTTCTTCCTTTCTCGAGTCTTGTTGACCAACAATAATAAAAAGCGAAGTGATACTATGATGACAAGAAACACATCGCAGCAACAGTTGTCTGGAAAGGATCACACTGTAACGAGATCCCTGATTCCCCCAGACATGGACAGTCTCTGTTTGATGATAAATGTATATGAAGAAACATGGTTAGTAAAGTGCTTAAGATAAGATCTCTTTATACCTGCATGCCACTATTTCCTGAAAGAAATTTCGCCAAAACGTCCAGTTGTTTTATTGATCGATGGACACTTGTCACATATTGACTATCATACAACAATTATTTGCAAAGAGAATGGAGTTCTTCTTTTTAATCTGCCAGCTCACACTTTCCACGTTATGCAACCCACCGATCCTGGATTTCTTAACGTGTTCAAGGGACAATGGAGAAATTCTTGTTCAAAGTTCATGTTTGAGAAACTAGGAGTAGTGCTCTGGTTTCTGGCTAGTAAACCAGCATGCTATTGACCTATCAATGTTTGAACCTTCCAAGATGTTTCAAAAAGCTGGCATTTCTGCACTTGGTACTGAAAGTCCAATGTCAAATTGAGCTGAAAGTGAGGCCCCACCTCAACTAACATCAACACCAAAAAAACAAGCAAACATCCTGTATTGACATTTTCGGAGCAAATGGAAACAAACACTGGTGCATCAAGAATAAGACTTTTGGAATGCGGCTAGAAGAGGGGTATGATGTAGAAGATGACACTTCCTGCAAAGCATGTAAGATGTTAAAATTGGAAAAAGTACAAATAGAGAACAACATCAGAAATTTATCTTCAAAGTTGTCCACATCTACATCAGTGTTAGTGAGGATATGTGCCTAATCATAGAAAGTTTCATAGCGTACCCACAGACAAAGAAAAAGGAAACTCAAACAAGGAAAAAGATCAATATTTCAAGAAACTTGAAGACTGAAGCAGGCCAGAACATTCCGGGAATTCAGATAAAGAAAAAAGAAGAACAGAGACAGTTAAAAAAGCAAACCGGCAAAAGAAAGCTAACAGAGCAGCAGAAAAAATATGCCAGAAAAATGTAAAAGGTATAAAAAAATCAAAAATATACAATAAATCAAAAAATTAAATTCCACAAAAAAGTAAAAAAAGCCAAAAATCCGAAAAACTATAAAAAACACAAAAAGCCACAAAAAATCAAGACCTTGAGGAACGAGAAAACGAGATCAGAAAAGTTCGCAAAAGGAAGCAAGACAAAGGTGACAGCAATAGTGAAAGCCTGTTTGAAAAGCTAAAATTTGAGAATGTGAATTTGATCATGAAGATGAAAATGGCTGGGTTCAATGTGATTTGTGTGAAAAATGGTATCACATTGCCTGTACCAACCTCGCATATTTTGGGACAGTTGATATGGATGACATTGAATGGTAGTGTGTTGTTTGTGAGTAAAATAAATGTGTTAACATTAAACTGGGCGGTTTTTGACATGCTGGTCAATTTGTTTGCGGGCTTAGATGATTTAATATTCCCAGTTGAGTAAAAATATTTGTTTCAATGGACACCAGTGAGTGTGGAAACATGAATGTGGAAGTGATGAGCTTCCCTTCCGAATCAACATTAGTCTGTTTATCTGTTGACAATTTACTTGTTACATTTAGAAAATAAATAATTAACAGCTCAAAGGGCTTTTAAACGTGTTACTTCACACTTGGATACGATTTTCTTCAGCTGAGTTTCGAAATGAAAACATGTTGCTGTTAGGCTTTAAAGGTTTTGAGTGCCACTGTGGAGGGGCATATTGTAACTTCAGTCACCCAAGTAGGGTGACGGCCTGCGTTTGTCAGGGCAAAAAGTCGCTTCCAGTGATATTGCTCGTGTGAATAGGAAAAAGCACAGATAAAGCCGACTTTATACCAATAGATAATATTTCCGGAAAAAACGATAATTCATATTGTCTTTTCCTGAATTTGTTAGAAGGCCCACTTTTTTAGCTTAGAGATTTTGCTCTACTTTCAGCAGCACCAGTAAGTGCTATAATTTGTTCAATTGTTCCTCTGTGAAGTCCAAACTAATGACTTCTCCATCTGTATTTCATTACTTTGCAATGTAAGAATTTTTCTATGTTTTGGCTAATTTTCATCTGTGATAAACAACTGAAATGTAGTAATACTTCAGTGTGAACTTGCTCAGGGGGTATTACAAAGTTCGACATGTGGCAAAATCTTTCTGCATTCTCATTGAATTGTCTGACAAGCCTGTGAATGAAAACAAAATAATGTGGCTGCTTTGTAAAAGCATATATTTTTCTTGTCCATGCTAGTCTGCTAAAATCTGCATTATAATCTTTAACTTGAAAAAGTATACAGGCTACATATATGTTCTACGGCATTAATTTTACTTAACTCGCAAATAGGTACTGCACATAGAGTACCTTTGATAAAAAAATATGTAACTTATACATCTGTCACAAAAGTATCTCCTATTTTTAATGCATTATGCAAAATCTTGCAATGTTGTTGCAAAAGATCTTACTCAACAGTAAAAAAGAATAAATAAAAAATTATTGTAAAAGTATTCTTGTAGTAGGGCAATGAATTTATGTCAGGGAGCCTAATTTACGGATATTTTGGGAAGGGAAAAGGCCTCAAAATTTCAGTCCTCCGAAGTGCCCACCCATGGCATTTACATTGAGCTACTTCCTAATTATCCCAATACAGGGCTACAATACAGCTGCTTGTTTGTGTTTAGTTTAAAATTTGAATGAATAGAACTGTGATTCCGAAAACTAACCACTCACAAAACTGAATGATCTCGAGTAGATAAGGTGCAACTGCAAATAATCCGACAGCAATAAAAGCTCTGACATTGTAGATTGATAACGTGCGCAAAAGGTCACTGCTTCAGTCCAAACAAAATGACATATTCTTAAAGACGTTAAATGGTTTTCTTCAATTCTTATAAAAAATGCGACTCTGTAGTCCAAAGTGCACAAAAAATATCCTTGTAACCACCTAAGCCAAGAAATTGTCATTAAAATTATTTCTTTCATTTATGGAGGCTCGTTCTGGTCAAAATATGGTTATTACTTTTATCTATCTGTGTTATTATTTTTATCTATTTGCATTTGCAATAAATTGCTTTTGAAATATTTTTATGTTTCCATGAATTATTTGTTTCTATTTGCTAATAATTGCACATCACAATTATTTATCTTCCCTCTGATTTATTTATCTCCCTCTGAATTAATTACATATCCAAGGAAATTTTTACGTATCCAAGAAAGCAGCCTCACTCTCAAACTATGTCGCATGCTTTTGACAACCCATTCTCACGGCTCATATATGCATTGTTGATATGCGCAAAACTGATCATATATGCACTGTAAAAGTAAATACAATCAAACTTTGGAAACTTTTGACGCTTTGCACTTTTATGGTTAAAACCAAGTAGCATTTTAAAAATTCAGTTATGTCACACAGTAATTCAGGATCAAAGAAATCTGTAGATGCTTCGTTTATCATGAAAAGCGTCAGTTTTTTATGGGGTGGCATCACCGCCAAAATTGTCACATCCTGATTCTATAAAATGGTACCTTGATTTTATATAATGGTGCCCTCTATTCTATATCAAAGGAACCTTGAGGTGACCCGCGACAGATGGCTTTTATTTCACTGTATTATCCAGAAAGTGAAGAAAGTAATATCAAATTAAAGGGCTTATGCAGCCTGAAATGAGATATCGATTTTTTTACGGAAATGGAGAGAAAAAGATCTGAGTATCACTATGAACCTATTTTGAGTGTTTTCTGACGAGTTTAAGTATATTTTTTCCAAGCTCAAACACAGCCAGGTCTGCGCTATATTTTCCTCACATTATGAGTCAATTCTCGTTGCTTTCAATTAAAACAGAAATGTTAACAAATTTTGAAAAAAATAAAACTTTCAAGATTTTGATTCAGTGTGACGTCAGAATGAACCGAGCTATTGTTCTTCAACTATTGTTCTCTGAGCAAAAGCTGCCCGGCTTGTGTTGAAACAGTGTCTGGCTAAAATCTTTTCAAAATGTCGGATTGCGAAAATAGTAGCTCAAAACAAATTCCTCTGACAACGAAGGACGAAGTCTTCCTGAGGATAGCGAAGAAGACGAAGACTATTCAGTAGTCAGTTCGTATAGTTGAAACTCGCACGAAGGAGAACCTCTTGCAAGAAGGCCCAGAGCTGGGTACGGCAGTGATGATAAAGAATCGGGTTGTGAAGGCCTACCTAGATATCTCTGAAAGACACAGTTGGTCCAAGAGCAACGTATTCACAGTTGACCATGAATGAACTATGTGACATTGTTCGCACTGTTCTAAGCATCTTGCCTAATGCTGGCGAAAGCTTAGGGATTGGTTCACTGAGGAGAAGAGGCATTTATGTTCAACGTCGACGCATTCGAGATGCGATCATGGAAGTGGACCCTTTGAGTAGACAATTACGAAGAACTATAACTGTGATCAGAAGAGTTTATAACGTTGAGAGTCCAAATTTGCTGTGGTATGAATAACTTTGTGAATTATACATTTAAGCTAATCCCAAGCATTAAGAAACAACTGGTACATGGTGGGGAGGAAAGGGGGGTACGTTCCAATATGGTTTACACAGGACAAAACTTTAGACACATATTGAAACAAATTGAGCATATTTAATAAAAATTGATCTCAAAACAAAAGTGAAGGGGTATAATAACAGACAGCTAATAACGAATAACAGCTATCAGCGAAACGAAAAATCGAAAATATCAGCTATTATAATGAAAAACAAAACGTTTAACAAAACCTTGTCTTCTGAAGACTAAGTGGGCAAGACATAACGCTTCTGTGGGACGTGGTTGTGAGCATGTCCAACTAATGCCTGGGAGAATTAATACCAGATCAGACACGGTTCTTAAGTCAGAGTTAACAACAGCCAAATAAGTTATAAAATTTGGGTCATTTGGTATGTCACTTATGAAAGCTACTCTTGCTGTGGGCTAGATAAAAACATGTCGAGTTATTTGAAAGCTGTACAACAGTACGTGTGTTTCATACAATATTTCAGGCATATTGATGGCCACCACAAGCTCATTCGCTGGGGTCTGGTAATTCATGGAGGCATTGACGGTTACAGCCGCAAGATAGTATATCTGCAGTGCAGCAACAACAATAGAGCTGACACAGTAGTTCAATTATTTCAACAAGCAGTTATAGAGAATGGACTTCTCTCAAGGGTACGATCAGACATGGGCGTCGAAAACGTTGACGTTGCACGGTTCAGGTTACATAACAGGGGTATCAATCGAGCAAGTGTGATTACTGGATCCTCAGTCCACAACCAAAGAATTGAGAGGTTATGGCTCGATGTACGGCGTGGTGTTGTGCAACAATTTCAAGGCATATTTTATTATTTGGAAGATCAAATGCTCTTAGATCCCCTAAATCAAGTCCATTTATACTGTCTCCAACTAGCTTTCTTAAGTCGTGTTAACAATGCGCTCCAAGAACTCAAATTTGACTGGAATGAGCATCCAATGCGTACCACAGGGTACTTGTCTCCAAATCAGGTTTTCTTCATTGGTCTGTCAAGTTACCTTGAGGCCAATCCAGACGAATTTGCAGATGTATTTAAGGACGATTGGGATGAATTCGGTATTGAATATGATGGGCCTCGTGCACCTGGTGAAGACAATGAAGGTGGAGTTGTCGTTCCAGAAATAGATCTACAATTGTCAGTTGAGCAAGAAAATCATCTGTTGGCATTAAGGCCAAATGCTACCGATGATGATGCATACACAGGATACTACTTGCACATTAATCAAGAAATTCAAGATATGATTGAATGAAGAGATTATACGGACCAGAACAAAAAACTGATCTTTTTTGGCCTGACACTTAGTTTGTGGCTGTCAACTGGGTGGTAGATTTTGTAGCTCTTGCAATCATGATTGCTATGGTTTAACAAAATTTATAATCACTCTCCCTAGCACTTTCTAGCCAAGACATAAAATTTTGCTTGACTTGCTCGCTTACTTAAGTACTGAACAAAACAACTATCGTATATGAAAGAAAATGAAAAATATTGTATATGAAAATTACCATAATATAACATAACACGCCATAACATGGCTGACTTTACTCGGATTAAGTTTGCTTGCCTCATAATTTCACGTCTCAACCTCTCCGCATAAAAATTTTTGTGAACTTGTAATATTTAATCAACATTTTGCCCTTTACTTACAATGTCGGTATTGTTACTGCCAGGCCTATTTGTTTGTCGGGCGGAAGTTTCCCCCAAGATTTCAACAACTGCTTCTTGAAATCTAGGACTTGCTATTATGGAGGCAGCAATGTCCTGTAGCTCATTTAATCTAACGCTGATAGACTGTTCTGCTTCTTCTCGCTGCTGCTCGGCCATTTTGATTTTGATTTTGATTTGACTGCTGCTTGCCTCGAAAACCATTGTAGATTAATGGTGTCCGTGAAGAGGACTTGCAAAAAGCTTCAACCCAGCCATGTGCAGTGAATAAATCAGAGTAAAACTCTTCCGGCAACTTTGTGATTGAATCTAGGTAGCTAACGGCATCAATAACCAAATCAATCTGCAGCAAAATATCCTCGAAATCAGAGCAATTGCCATTGGTTAACTCAGAGCAAATATTTCCTACTTTTTCATTGACAAATTGTATCACATCTTCCATTGCTGTTCTCTGCTAGACAACCATGAAGCCTAGTCTCACTACATAATCCCCTTGCTTCCCTGTGCTCTATTTCATCTCACTACGGGGAAGGAATATTAAAATATCTCCTTTCCCGTAGCGAATATTAAAATAAAATCTAACAAATAAAATAAAATATAATAAATATAATGTGACCCTTTCCTGTAGCGAGATGAAATAGAGCACAGGGAAACAAGGGGATTATGTAGTGAGACTACATGAAGCCCAAGCAACAAAGTAATTCCCAGACCTCTGAATTTTTTTGGGTACCATTTCAGAAAATCATACTCACCGTTTTAAGAAATTACCGTCACCATTTTACAAATTGAAAGTACCATTTTATAGAATTGATGATCCACTGCCACTCGGTGAAGGAAGGAAGCAACTTCCTCATCAATCAAAGGTCGCAGTAGCAAAAGATGCTGTCGGATTAGTGTCAAACGCTACAGGGATTCATTGTTTCGAAAACGGTAAACAACGTATGATCGATCTTTCCAGAAGCATGACATCATCCAGACGCAGTTTTAGTCACGGGGTAGCAGGGCACAACAGGTTTTGTTCGAATCAATGCTTCAGTACGCATCGAAGCTCGGGACATCTCCCCCTGGCACGAAAACAAAAGCCTCGGCACGGCAGTATCTGACAAAGTGCACAAAGCAAACTTCAAACGAAAACAAAGGGCGGAAGGAATTTCCAAGTAGAAAACCGAAAATATCTGGAAAACGAAAAGCAATTTCAAAAAACAAAATAGCTTATGCACATCTACAGGTGACTGGGAACATATCGTAGTGGTTTTCGAAAAGAACTTATCGGGGGATTTTTAGGAGTATCGTGCGAAAGCTGCCGTCGCTGGGGGTCTTTGACCGTGGGTTCCGTTACCGCTCAGATATTATATATATGTAGAGAAAGTACCATTTTATAGAACAGAAGGTACCATTTTATAGAATCAAGGTACCATTTTATAGAATAGAAGGTACCATTTTATAGAATAGGGGTACCATTTTATAGAATAGAAGGTACCATTTTGTAAAATCAAGGTACCATTTTATAGAATCAGGATGTGACAATTTTGGCGGTGATGGCACCCCATAGTTTTTTCACAAAAATGAGAATTATTTGCTCACTTGTATGTTGCAAGCCGGCGGGTTTTTCGACCTCAATGTCTCAGTCTCGAGCGAGCTTCTCATAGAGTCTTCAGTGGTGCAGGATGGTTTTAAACAACAATATGAATTAGAAAACTACTCAATTAAAGAGGGGCAAGTTCTCTTTCAACAACTTTTTGATAGAATTTATAATATGGAAACCAATTTATTGAAACCTTTTGAACATTTTCAATCAATCCTTTGAACAATGTGGGGAGACTGACTAGAGACATTGAAAGTGGAGATATTTTGGTGTGGTCATATTTGAGGGTTGACTGTCTGCTTTCAGACTTGACTTCCTTAGTATTCCCTTTCTCCCAGTGGAAAATAATTTGTAGGACATCGTTTTGGTAAATATAGGCTGCATAAAGATGGACGACTTAGGTTCGATGCTGGAAGATTTGTTATCAAGTATAATAGTGAAATCAAAGTCACTGAACCCTCAATAAAGATGATACAGTAAATTTTGTGTGCTTGCAGGACGATATTGAGTTTCACTTGGATCTTCTAGAAAGTACAATCGAACTTCTCAGGCAGTTGCATGGCCAATAATTTTGTAATAATAACGAAGTTTTGCCAGGCGATATAAAGAAACTGCACGACCTTGAGGAAATGTTCATTCACATTCATTCAGGTTTGTCTAGCACCCCATGGAAGGAATCTATGCAAGATTTCAATACATATATCACATACAGGTGTACCTGGCAGGCCATCTATTATCATGCAAAAAGAACTGCTGGAAGAACTGCGTGGTTTGGGGTTTACATGGGTTAAAATTGCAATCATGTTTGGAGTTTCTCATGGGACTATATTGCATCGAGTGAAAGAA
This sequence comes from Sanderia malayensis, assembly GCA_013076295.1. Taxonomy (NCBI): domain Eukaryota; kingdom Metazoa; phylum Cnidaria; class Scyphozoa; order Semaeostomeae; family Pelagiidae; genus Sanderia; species Sanderia malayensis. Next base: position 3,245,611 of record RQOL01000374.1, on the reverse strand, counting down.
TACCAGGTGACTGGGCTTAAAATTTTCTCAGGAATCAGTGATGACCAAAGCCCTGTTCACACTACACAAACTAACCTGGGTTCTGTTAACCCAGGTTAGATTTTGCAGTGTGGACACAACTAACCTGGGTTCGCCCCGGGTCAGTTTAACCCATGTCCAGAGTTGGTTTCAACCCAGGTCGAACCCAGGTTAGTGTAAAAATTTCAAGTGTGGACACAAATCTGGGGCAAACCCGGGTTAGTTTTTGTGACGCATGCGCATATTTGCATTTTGCATTGCGCGCCAAAAAATAAAAATACAATTTTCATCACTCACACGCAAACAATCTCACGCTTCAACAAATAAATAAATTGACCATCCTGCAGCGGCGGACACGTTAAGCAATCCGTTCTAATGAAAGTTGATTAAGTTGCGATAAGTAAGATCACTGTTCGTCGGACACGCAAAGCAATGGAACTTTATTTGAAATAATTGAAATGCTCCATTCCCCGACCACATGGTCCATGGAAGCCGTGAGTTCCAATTTTGATTCCAAGGTTGTTCGAGGTCCATGTTTTCTCTGATGATTTAACTTGAAACCATTCAAATCTTTTAAGTTGTATCCATTCCCCCATAGCATGGTCCATGGAATGCCCGGTCCCGAGTTCCATTCCAAGGTTGTTCTGGGTCCATGTTTTCTCCCATGATTTAATTTGAAATGATTCTGATCCTCATATTTCCATCCTTTTCCCCACGGAAGCTCCGAGGTCTGATTCCATCCCAAGGTTGTTCCAGGTCCATTTTTTCCACGATGCAAATGTTCGTGCACTTCTGAGCGTGCCAGAAATGTCTCGATTTAAACCGAACAGAGAGAAGCATTGCGATCGAATAGTATAGTATATCATAATTGGATCCATTTAATTCGAAATTTCGATTGGAGAATGTACAATATTAAAAATACAACTCAAATTCGTAAAAACATATTTACGACTACAGGAATCCATGCAAGCAATACAAAAGGGCATTATGAAAATTTTAGAGGGGCACCAAAGTGAAATGCTTCTGAACACGCATTCGAAAATTCGTGATATAAAAGGGTTTTAAATACAGCAGATCATGAAAGTTCTCAATCAATTCACTCACATGTGACACGCCAAATCGACGACTTTCGTGTTTTGAATTGCAGGTCAGTGAATCCATGTGAAGTGGGATTTGCCATGCTTCTCCGCACGCCCTGCTTCAATGCAATATGAAAATAGCTGTTTTCGAGTCTGGCGAGTTAGAATTTAACATCCAAATCTGCAAAAATCGAATTAGAATTTTAGTATTGATCAATCAGAGCTGTTTCAAACAAATCAGAGTCAATTTATAGAGAATATGAGTGAAATTTTGAAAATTTATTGCACGGCTGGGACGAGTTCTAAAAGCGAGTTGTTGATCACGGCATCTGAGGTGAATAAATCAGTACAACGGAGGGGAAAATATAGAAAAAATTTAGCCACTTACCCGTGGAGTTCTTTGGGAAACAGTTCTGCATGGCAAGTTTCATGTAAAATTCCAGTTGATTGCAAGGAAGGGCAGAATAGCTGTTAGACAACTGCATGTGCTTTGAATGTCTTCGTTTCAGTGAAATCACAAAATTGTCGTTTCTGAAATTCGTTCTTTAGATGGTTGCATCCAGACCTGTAATTATAAAAGCAGAAATTGACAATTCACGGTTTTAGCATTCGATTTAGCATTGAAAAGCTTTGTAAAGCAAAAAATTATTCAGAATTTTAGATCGCCTAGAAAGTTCTGTAAACAACGGATCATAATAAATCGACAACAAAATAAGAAGGACACAGAGGAGTTTAGTAGAGGCAAATGGAAACAACTTAGCAACTTACCAGTTAAATCCCGAGAAGCTTTTGGTTGGAAAACTCGAGTGAAACGGCAGCAAAAATAAAACGCAGCCACAGAACGAAATAATTTCATTGGGTTTGTCCCGTCCCAAATTCGAAAATGGACATCCACTGCACGCTCGCTCAAGGAAGGAAGGAACTTCCTCGTCAATCAAAGGCCAGAATAACAATAGACGCGACTGGATTAGTGTCAAACACAACAGGGATTGATTGTTTCGAAAACGGTGAACAACGCACGATCGACCTTTCCAGAAGCACGACGTCATTTCGAATGCATTTAGCCACGGGGGTCGCGTGACACAACAGGTTTTGTTCGACTCGATGCTTTAGTAGGCGAGGAAGCTCGGGACATCTCCCCTCGCACGCAAAACAAAAGCCTCGGCACAGCAGCATGTGACAAAGTACACAAAGCAAACATCAAGCGAAAACAAAGGGCGGAAGAATTTTCGAGGGAGAAAAGTAAAAATATGTGGAAAACGAAAACGAATTTCGAAAAACAAAATAGCTTATGCACACATACACATTAGTGGGAAGAATTGTGAGTGGTTTTCGAAAAGAACTTATCTGGGGATTTTTAGGAGTATCGTGCGAAAGTTGGCGTCGCTGGGGGTCTTTGACCGTGGGTTCCGTTACCGCTCAGATATTATATATATGTAGAGATAAATTGAAATGGAAGCTTGCAAAAAAGACCGTGGATCAACTTGGAGGCGTGAAGAAGTTCTTACTCTCATAAATATCTGGAGAGACAAAAAAATTCAGCAACAGTTGGATAACGGTACAAGGAAAAAACATGTTTACGAAAAAATTGCACAGCGCCTAGAAAAAGAGAGTCGCCATGTACGAAGTTACATTCAGATAAGAGAAAAAATAAAACAATTAAAGCAGTCTTGTAAGAAAGTTAAAGACAATAACAACTTGTCCGGAAGAGGGAGGAAAACATTTGAGTTTTATGACCAAGTAGACCAGATAATGGGAGATACGCCCATCACAAAGCCACCCTGTGTTCTTGATACAGGAGAACGAGAACCCACTGAAGTTAGCATTGACAGTGACTCAGAGACTGAAGAAAATGAAACGCAAAATGAAATCTTAGATGATGAAAGTGATCATATTGTGAACTTATCAATTCCTGTGTCTACCCTGGATTCACCAACATCATCCTCATCTTTAAGCACTGAAAGCAGCCCCATGTCTACTGCTCCAGCAACAGCAATTGCACAAATCTTTCAGCAAAAGATGACGATTTTTCAAAGGAAGATGAATCAAGTTCTACCACAAGAATTCTTTCATCAAAGCGAGGAAAAACAAAAAAGAGAACTCGAAATGAAATGTTTGTCTCCAGTGCACTTGGAGATGATGAATAAACAGCAAGCCATGGCAAATGATTGTTTCTTTAAGCTGGAAGAAGCAAGACTGCAAAAGGAATATGAACTGGAAGAAAAGAGACGCAGAGAGGACAAGCAACATGAAGTTATGATGATGCAAATGATGGGAAACATGTTTTCTCAAATTACAGCTGGAGTTACTAATTTTCCAAATGGCACTGGGCCACAAAACAACACCCAATACAATGCAAGAAACAGTTATCAACAGGAAGACAGTCCATATTACTACAACCTTTAATTAACAATAACAATAACTGAACTGAAAGGACTTGTTCCTAAATATTAGTCCACCTTTTATTGTGATCTTTTATATCTTACTTATCTTATTAATTCAATCTTTTTATTTTAATGACGGATCCAATTACATTGACAGACCACAAAGTTGAAATTGAACAGAACTATAACACTCTTTTGTTATTATATCAGACTTATATATTATGTTAGAGTTAGATATGATTATAAAATGTTTTGAAAACAATATTCAACCAAGGCTGTCCTTATTTCATCTGCCCTGGTAGATTGTGCCTCTGAAGTTGTGTTTGAAGATGCTATTGATGGCTCACGTGGGTCATTGCACAGTGCCTCATCAAATCCCTCCCTGTTGTTCTCGCATATGTTGTGGAAAATGCAGCAAGCTGTAACTGTGTAATTCATTTGTTGAATGCTTGCTTCATTTTGCTTCAAAAGGCATCTGCATCTCCCCTTCAATCTACCAAATGCATTTTCCACAACCATTCTAGCTCTGCTCAGGCGATAATTAAAATGCAATTGTTTCTGTGACAGTTTTCCATTGTCTGAAAATGGTTTCATTAACCAGGGAAGCAATGGGTAAGTTGCATCAACAATGATGACCAGTGACATGTTTACTCCATTGATTTTTTTAATTTTGTCCTTCTCTAATAGATTTCCACCTTGCCCCTTTCTGCAAATAGCTGAATTTGCAAAAACCCGGGCATCGTGTACTTTGCCACGCCATCCAACATTTATGTCAATAAATTTATACGACCCATCAACAACAGCTTGTAAAATGATTGAATACCATCCCTTTCTGTTGTAGTAGTCTGCATGGAATTCTGCAGGGGCCTTTATAGGGGTGTGTGAAACATCAATAGCCCCAAAACATTGTGGAAAACCCCATCTGGTTTTAAACTCATTCACAACTTTGTCAAGTTTTTCGCCAACAGGACTTGTTATGTACTTATCTACAAATTGTGTAGACAAAACTTCGCAGAATTCTTCAACTATTGATCCTATACTTGCTTTAGAAATGCCAAAGAGATGGCCAATAGTTTGATAATCTGCATTGGTTGCTAATCGCCACAAAGAAACAGCAACTCTTTTCTCCACAGAAATAGCTTTTCTTAGCTTTGTGTCCTCCTTAGAAATGAATGGTGACAATTCTTCACATAACAAATGAAATGTTTTTTTGACATGCGGAAATTTGCATGCCAATCACATGCCTCAAAATGATGCAAGACAATTGAGTCCCATCAGTTGTTACTTCGGGTTTTACACCAGTATTTTCTTTCCACGTCTACTGGTTGAATGCACTCTAAAGTAATACTTTGTTTGAGACATGTTTCCAATTTATTCCTCCTCTGTGATCTGTATCTCTTATAATCTCGAATCCGTTTGTGAGATGCTGCCAATATTTTGTTTAATCATAACTTTTGTGCTTGATGTTTTTTTTTTAATCAACTGCATTGCCAGGAAAAACATTTTAGACAAAATACTAGCAACTATCACTCCGGCACCTTCCACCTTGTTGATCGTCTTTGTGGTGGAATATATTTTTGCTTGTTTTGCTCGTGTTGCACAGTGACATAAAATTCGACTATGCATGCGTAGCGTTAGCTAACCTAGGTTCGCCCAGACTTTGCGTCCACATTACAAAACATGAAAATCAAGTGTGGACAAAACAGGGTTCACCCTGGGTTAGATTTAACCCGGGTCGAACCTGGGTTAGTTTGTGTAGTGTGGACAGGGCTCAAGAGACACGACAGAGATGTGTTTGTTTTGAGTGAATTCGCTCAAAGATTTAAATGAAAATGTTCAAATGTTCAAATGTTTGCTGTTTACTGAATAAATGTTTGCATTGAATAAAAGTTTCACCGAAATTACACAATAGGGTTTCAATTGAATAAATCGTAGCTTGAATTGAAAATGTTATGGTTTGAATTTTGCTACATATGGGTAGGCATACATGGTCAGGCAGTTGTTGACTTTGCTTCCAAAGAAAAAGACAAGCGTATCATCATTGGATGATAACGAATTGTATTGTAGATGTTTCCTGTTTTTGCTCCCAAAACAGTTTTATAAATCGTGACATAATGATAAAATAATAATACCATCATATTTATACAGATTAAGCTTGTTCAGCAATGATATGCTCTTATCAATCAAAGACTTGTCTAAAATATACAAAAATTAGAAGAGAAAAATGGCAATATACATGAACCTAAAAGGTAAAAAATACCTAAAAGAACCTAAAAGTTAAAACTCAAAGTTTGAGTCTTTCCAGAGAGTCTTGAATCACAGAATTGAAGTTTCGGTCTTCATTTCAATTGTTAGTTTATTGAAATTTGTTACTCCTTCAAGGGAAAAGGCCTTCTTTCCTGTTTCAGATTTGACTTAACCCTTTCCGCCTTTGTGGTCCACTTGGATGTCCAGAGCATACAAATTGAGAAAAAAACTAAAGTTGTCAGAAATTGATGAAAATCACCAAAAAGTACAATTTTGGGGCGCTGATTTCATATATCGAGGTCATTTTTGAAAATTTTGCTGTTTAGGGGGTCAAAATGGGGGTAAACTTTAAAAATGGGGGCATGTTATCGAAAAAAACTAAAGTTGTCAGAAATTGATGAAAATGTCACAAGCCATGCAGAAGTGTTCTGTAGTTCTTTATAACGATTCAGTTATTTGATTAAATCTCACATATAAGAACTATATTGTTGATATATTGAATGACAGACCAATAATGTTCGGTATTTTTAATACTAAAAAAGTTGAGAAGTGACGATCTAAACATCTGTCTATGCATCTGTCAATCTCTACTGGGAAAGTTGAGATTGACTGGATTGGCTACTTGGAATGTCGTATTCTCTGGTGACATGATACTCATTCCAACATTGGCGGTTGGTGTTTGGAGAGCAGAGAACTAATGGCTCCCCCGGACGAGAGCACTTGCCACACTTGAACGAAGTCTTCATTTTGCATATGCGACATCTCAATCGGTGCGATTTGGATGCTGTTTCACTTGGATCAATCCTTTCCATGTTGTGGCAACCTTTGCGTGGAGATGTGATAGTGTAAGCAAGCTTACGGCGGTGATTGGGCTGTCTAAAGTTTCTATACTGCAAGACATCTTTAGACCCATTTGTTTTCTTGTACAACGCATACCATACGCGAATTACCTGAAATCTGAATTCGCTTTGCGACGAGCCATCTCTGCTTAACTGGCGTACAAGGTTTGGACTATTTCTCCAGATAGTATGCGCATTTACGAGGACATACATCTCACATAAACAGTCAAAAACCCTACTCTGCTTACGAATGCTACGCATTTCCGAATTGTAATAAGCCAATTGCTGGTTAGATCTATCAACCCATCCATAAATCTCTCTATACAGCTTCGCTACCTTTGGCACATCATCACATGATCACTTTTTTCGCTCCCTGATTTACTGATATAGGCTCCCAATGCTCTCTTCCTGAATCAACACCATTATCTATAAATGTCACGACGTTGTTGTCATTCCAGTACGTGATACTAACGTTGCCACAATGTAATGACTTATTGCTTTTTGGAAGATGAGCGGTGTTTCCTCGCTGTGTTGCAATTATCTGGATTTGCCAAAGCTCTCTAGCTTCTGTCAGTAGCTTGATGGTGGGAAATCCACTGTCCATCACAACTAATCTACCCGAACCTTTCACTCCCTGAAGTAACTGGTCGACGATGTCATAGTTTTTGCCATTTTCTGGATGAACATATGACTTTTTCCCGACTTTGGTTACATGGCTTAGTACAAAATAGCAACCGTGCTTGCCTTTGTCACTCAACTTGCACACAGTCCACCCCATTCGTATGGGTTTATCCAGGTTGCGGATTTTAAATGGGTTTCGCTTACTCTTACTGGTAATGCGTCCTTCGTCGATGCAAAGTTTTTTGCTTGTTGTCCAAAGTTGCACAGACTTTTGACGCAAGGATTCTACACCACTGTTGATGTTTTGTAATGGGTGGTATGAAGCGCTTTCTTTAGACGGCAAAGACGACTGTTTGACCACTCTGAAATGTTTTAGCATGAGCTCAAAGACTTCCAGCGACATCATTTTTTTAATTTCTGCTTGGGATCTTAGCGGGTCGTCTGACCATGCCCACTTCATCTGAGGGTAGTGTAGCAATTTTAGGTGCCATTTTATTGCAAAATAGCCACGAACAAAGGAAATTCCTTTTTCATCCGAACCTATGACTTCGATTTTCGCGACAAATTTTGGATCCATCTCGCCATGTTCATTTGTTGCCTCTTTTCACTTCAGAATGAACTCATCATCCATGATCATTTCAACAAAATCATTAGGTTTGGTTTCGTCGTCAAAAGTAACCGTGGGGTAACCAAACTCTGGAATGTTTCCGTTTTCAAAATAGTCTTCTTCATCTCCCGCTTCTTTTGTTGTAGACCAATGGCAACAATTTTTTTCATCGCTGTCACTTAGAACTCCTTCTGGTTCATATTCAGTATCATCCTGGTCTAAGTCAAGGCTATCATCTTCAGAATAAAATTCAAAATCAGAAAGAGAAATTTCATCATCATCATCATCATCATCATCACCCTCATCATCATCACCATCATCAACATCGTCATCAACATCGCCATCAACATCGTTATCACTAAAAACACTGTCGCTTTTCCCACATTCCATTACAATATTTCACTCCGCCAGACTTAACTTTTTACAAAACAACAAGACAAGCGTACATAAAATAATTGGCAAGATTGGAAATCACGATTATTGCACCAGACATTTTCCCGCCAAAATTACTCTCCCCAGACCCTTCAGAAAAGTGAACAACTTTAAATGGAATAGGTTTCAAGTATTATTAATCTATTAATCGTTTTAATTTGGTATGGCCGCTTGGGCGTGATTTTTTATCCATATTTCCCAGTAGAGATTGACAGATGTTTGGATCGTCACTTCACAACTTTTTTAGTATTAAAAAAATACCGAACATTATTGGTCTGCCATTCAATATATCAACAATATAGTTCTTATATGTGAGATTTAATCAAATAACTGAATCGTTATAAAGAACTACAGAACACTTCTGCATGGCTTGTGACATTTTCATCAATTTCTGACAACTTTAGTTTTTTCGATAACATGCCCCCATTTTTAAAGTTTACCCCCATTTTGACCCCCTAAACAGCAAAATTTTCAAAAATGACCTCGATATATGAAATCAGCGCCCCAAAATTGTACTTTTTGGTGATTTTCATCAATTTCTGACAACTTTAGTTTTTTTCTCAATTTGTATGCTCTGGACATCCAAGTGGACCACAAAGGCGGAAAGGGTTAAGGCAAAAGGATTTTCTTTGTATTGGCACGAGTACACTGGCTGTGGTTTACTTTCATAAAGTAATTTTGAAAGATAAGTGCCGATAGGCCAATCAAAGTATTGAAGACTTCAAGGGCCCATGTCTTGTTTTGTAAACTGCTAACTCTCTCCAGCTTTACACTGTGTCTTTTGACGGTTATCACTTTTAGTGCACGTTTCTGAATGTTCTCGAAAAAGGCTTTCTGTGGCGGTGCCATGTGAAGGAATATATTGTTGCAATTAAGCAGAATCGGTAAAATTGTTACCTTGTAAACTGTTTCTCTTGTGTATGGACTGGTATTATGTCGTATACGTGATATTTACTATGGATGTGGCTTTTTTCAATGTTTTTTCAAGGTGATCGGAAAACATCATGCTTTTGCCCATCTTTACTCCCGGATAATGGCATAAGTTGCGTGATTAATTTTAATGTCCATAGGTTTACCTCCCGAAGTTCTCTGGTGTGTACCACAAAAACACACACATTCTGGGTCTTTTTAAGAATTACTGGGAGAATTTTTGGGCAAACAATTTGGCAATCTGTTCAAGATAACTGTTCAACTTTTTTTCAATAACATCATATGTTTTACCACCAATGCGCATAACAGAATCATGTACATCTACCAGTATACTGAGTGCCTTCTATAAAGAAGCTTATCATCAGTGTCTAAAACAAATATAAAAAGGAAAAGAAGAAAAAATAGATGGCAATGAAGACATGATTGTCTACACATCAGGGGCCGCATGCAGCTCTATGAAAGTACTATTAGTTTTGTTCTACTTAGGCTGCTTCTTTCAGCTCCGGTGACTCAAAAATATAAAAAATGTCAGCAGTTTTGCAATATATTTGCCTTGCTCTGACAAAAGGAGAATGACTTTTGAAAGATTCAATTTAACTCTGTCGGAGGCAACTTCATTCATTTTGAAGCGACCTTTTCTATGAACAATTTTTTACTCGACTTGTCACTGTGAGGTCTGACTTGAATTTGCTGCTATTGGATTCTCAAAACGAATAGTGAAGTTGTTTTACAATCCTACGACACAATAGTTGCAACGTCACAAACAATGGGGCAGATGATGAAATGTTCAATTGTTTTCCCTCATCAATAAATACTAAAATCGTAGCGGCAAAGGTGTCCCCATCAAAGGCAACCCAGCCGACGTTTTGTAGCCCCCGTAGCCCTTTCTTGCTTCTCTTATTCTTTTTCAGAAATACTCTCATTTATTTCCCCTTCACCTCCTCCAGTGTCAAGGCTCTTTTTGGCAAAAAATTCCTTTTAACTTTAAAGATATTTCCACTTTTCTACTTTCAAAATTCTCCCCCCTCCGCTTTCCTGTAACGAGGCCTTTCTCTTTGGTGCGAGAGGATGGCGTGCCTGCTGTCTTGCTGGCTTTTCGTTTTGTGTGCGAGGGAGATGTCCAGAGCTTCACCACGGCGTCTGGATAATGTTATCCTTCTCGAAATGACAGTTCCTGCCATGTTTTGCCTCGCTGAGCCTGTTTGAAAGAATGAAACCATGTTACGTTTCGCACTCATCCGATTGCGTCCTTTGTTACCGTGGCCTTTGATTGACGAGGAAAGTGTTTAATTGATTGTTCAATTTCGAATTTGGGATGGGCTGGGCAGGCAAGCTAGCAATGGCAAACCGAATGGATGTTTTTTGTTGGATGGCTGTTTTATTTTTGCCGCCGTTTTATTCGACATTTCCAATTAAAAGCTTCAGGGTTTAACTGGTAAGTGGCTAAGTTGTTTCTGTTTGCCTTTACTATATTTCTTTGTACCTTCTTATCATGATTTCAATTATTCAGGTCAACTGGTTTATAGAATCTTTTACCCGCTCAAAATTTTAAATAATTTTTTGCTTTAGAAATCTCTACTGTACTGAATCGAATACTAAAGCGATGAATGATCAAATTCTGCTTTTATAATAACAGGTCTGGATACGATGATCTAAATCACGAATTTCAGAAACAGCAATTTCGAGATTTCACTGAACCGGACGCATTCTAATCACGTGGAGTTGTCTAAAAGCTATTTTGGTGATTTACTATTGCCAACTTGCCATCCGCAGGCTAACATTTTGAATTCATCTTTTAAGCACATCACTTTCTTTCTGGATCAGATAAACACTGGAAAGGTTGCTTCAATTCCACGTGGATTCTAAAAGTGCCTGCCACTGAGCGTGATTCGCTATTCAAAACACGAAAGTTGTGGATTTTGGTCTGTGACAGATGTGAGTAAATTGTTTAAAAACTTTCATGATCTCCTGTATTTAAAATCACTTAGATTTCATCAATTTGGACTGGTATCTGGGTGTTTAGAAGCATTCAACTTCGGGGCCACTCAAAAATTTTCATAATGGGCTTTTGTATTGCTTTCATGGAATTCATGTAGTTAAAGTGCTTATGCAACGAATTTTTACATAGTGTTTTTATTTCAAAAATCTATAGATTTCAATGCACTGATTAACGTGGCGCAAATAAAATTTGCAAATTATGTATACTCTTTTCGCTATTAACCTTCAAAGTAGGCAATTTTGACCTTTTTCGTGCGAAAACAGAACATCACTGTGATGTCATCAAACGTCGCGTCTGCAACGTCAAGCAGGCTTCCTTCTATTGAAATTCGACATGGCGAGCTGTGAGCGAGCACACACATAACGGGTATCTCATCTCGGGAGCAAATAAATCATAAAACTATTTACATGTCGTAGAGATACATAACGGAGACAATTGTACGATTACTCAGTGTTGCGAAAAAGTATCGTTTCATAATGTTGCTGATAGTATTTCAAAACCAATCAAACAGAACAAGGTCTTTTTAAGGAGTTTAGGAGACAGACATCATTCGCACCCACCGACTAGGATAGCAGGATTTTATTCATTATAGCACTCATTTTTGCTTTGAAGTAAAGAGAGATATTGGGAAAGAATTAAAGATGAGATTAAAGCTAAAATCAAACGCTATTCCTGCAATAGATGCAGTAAAGAAGCTCGTAAACCAACCCGTGTGACTCTCAGCTTTACTTGGGCCTAACCACTCCTCGTCCGGAGTGGGTAGGCCCGAGCCCACCAAAACAAATGTCAGAAGATTTAGCTTTTTGGGGTGATATCAAAGGAATTTTAATTTCCAAAGTTTCTAAAAATAATTCAATGTCTGCAATTTTGAGCTAAAATAAGTTATTACAAAAAATAAGACCTGGGATAAGCCAAGCCAACCAGGGCTATGTGTCGTTCCACAGCAACTCGAAGCAACAATGGCCACGTGGGATGACGTCACTTTTTTGGGAGTAACCCATTTTCAAACTTAAATTGTGTCTCTAACGTTAAACAAAATGACACCAATTTTTTTCAGAACAACGGCTGAAAGATTCGTCCTTATGTTGGTTCAGCCGGAGCTCAAATATCCCCACCCTGAGTGGAGCTATTAAAAAAAAACCAGACAACGTTCGAAAAAACCCATTGACTTCCATTGCGCAAAATAATTTGATATTTTGCGATATTTTTCGCAAAAGGTGGCCTGATTCAAGGTGAAATTAAAGTAACTTATACTTGTCAGATGCACGTCAAAATTGCATCATACTGATCAGTACATCTTTGGCTTTCATTTAAAATAAAAAAATCGATATGTCAAATTTCGTTGCATAAGCACTTTAAAAACATGCGTTATTGAGTGCCATCTGTTGTATTAAAATTGTATATTCTTTAATCGAAATCTCGAATGAAATTGATAAATTCAATCCGAATCTGTTTTCTGATATTAGTTACTCACAAATCTCATCATCCTTTGTTCACAAAGCATCTCTGCGTGGGGTTCAAGTTGAGGCATTTCTGCCACGCTGAAGAAAGTGCTGGAATTCTCGCATCCGAGAAAACATGGACTTGGAGCAAACTGGAATGGAAACCGGGGCTCGGGGTTCCATGGACGGTGTGTTCCGGGAATGGGTGGAACTATTAAAACTTGCATAACTTCAACTCAAAGTATGTTACTTTGCGTGTCCATCCCATTTCTGTTTAAGATCGCTGTCCCACTCAGGTCGAAGGCCAAAACAACAGAAACCCACCCCACTTTTGTTGAACATTGTTGTCCCACTCAGGTCGAAGGCCAAAACAACAGAAACCCACCCCACTTTTGTTGAAGTTCGCTGTTCAACTCAAATCGAAGGCCAAAACAACAGAAACCCGCCCCACTTTTGTTTAAGATCACTGTTCCACTCACATCGAAGGCAGACTAATAGCGTGGCCGGAGAGGTGGATGGGCCATAATGAATCGCAAAGGAATGTCAGCAGCTCATTTTATGGGATTAATGAATAATGGCACGTCACACAACCAAGATCTTTTCGTATTCTTTGGGAATTTTCAAGCAAGGGGGTTTTTCAATAAGTCGACTCATACAAGCAATTTTGAAAACTTTAGGTCATTTAGGTCAACTACTCTGATATTAATCTGCTTCTCAAAATATTTGATGGCGATTGTTGCTAAAATTGTTGATGACGGTGCTTGCTGCAATTACTCTTGTGACCATTCTGGATGCTAAATTGCTTAGCTCATCAGTGTTTTTGCCATAGAAACTGTTATTGTCTGAAAAACCTGACTATGGCTCCATAATGGACAAATTTGCAGATGCGAAGGCCAGAAAAGCATTTCTGAAAAAGATACACAGACCTGATTAGTAAAAATTGCTTTATTATGTAACTAGAAAATTAACAGAAGCCACTGGCTGTGTTTGAGAAACATAATGGAGTGTTATTGTTTATGATTTTGCCTTATTTCATTTATAGGATTTTGTTTCCATTGTTACAATTATTGACATATCATAACGGAAAAGTGGATTTATTAGAGTGACATTGTCATGAGTTGGTGCACCTGCCGAAGCTTCGTCTTTGAGTGGCCTACTTTTGAAACTAAAAACACAGGCACCATCATGGATAATGTTTAAAAGAAGCGTGCCAAAATGTTTTGCTGATGCCACTTTGTTATTTTTAATTGCTGAGGTTTCTTTGTTTACATAATTGTTAAAAATAATTTAAAGTTTTGTTCCAGAAATCACCATGTAGTTGCATGCAATTTCGCTTCTTTCTTTTCTGGGGAGTAATATTAATTCTTAATTTTTGGCTTTTCTTTAACGTAGTTTCCATAATTTCGCTTCTGTTACTCTTGCTAAATTCCCGACGTTAAAAATCTGAAAAAACCTGTCGCTTTCAAAATTTTTTTCAAAACAAGGAAACAGTTTGCTAATGCCTTTTAATTAGGGATTAGCAAACACACATAAATACACTTTTGTCAATATGCGAAACTGATCAGTACACAATTACCAGCCCTGGGTCATGGGTATTTTTTCTTCATAAACGCATTTATTGGAGGCAATGGCTTTCTGAGAAAGCTTTCCCAGCCTCTCCTTGCAGGCATCATGCAAGTAAATGGTTTTTTGGGGTAGACACCCTAAATTTAAGAATTGGGATTTAACAGGCAAGTTACACGGTAATGGGATTTGCGACCAAGTTGAAACTTGGAATAATAAACCAAATTGAGGCAGGGCGGGATACAAGAGCCAATTTAATGTTAAAAAGCCAACTCGCTAATTAATTTAATATAGTACTAGAAAATCAAAGCATATACTGAACAGGAATCTTCCAATCTTAGAGTGCTCCTCTACAAACTAAAGTTTTATTTTTGGGTATTAGAGAGTATCAGTTTTCTTGTTTGAACTTTAACAACTAGTGGAATGACCAGCTCAATCTTTCTATTAAGGATAAAAGTTTGTGGTGATCAACATTATAATTTGGAATAGATCTTTCAAAAAAGTTCTATATTTAATCTATAATATATAGGAGCTGATGTCACGTGACGTGCTCTAAACAAAGGAAAACTCGCCCTCCGTTGTCAATGAACTCCTCCTACAGTTTTCGGTCTAGCGCCGCGAAAGACGCACCGATCTGCTCGACGTATCTTTGGGAAGTAAAATGAGAATTGCTTTTCGTTAATTTCTCTTTCGTTTTCGAGATATTCAGCTTTTTCTGAATCGAAAACTTTCCCAGGAAGTCTATTGTTTTTTTCAAAAGAATCGGCCTCACTTGCCACAGGAAGCAAATTTCCACCTCCTTTCTCGGGTGGTTTACTCCGCAATTATTCTTAAATTCATTTCGAAAATTCCATATAACGTTAGCATGGAGCTCGCCCAGCAGCTCGGTGTTTTTCGCTTTTCGATGTTCCAATTACTTCAGAGATGTGCCAAGTTAAACTAAACTACTGAGATCTCATCTCTAAATGTTGTTTCCAGCGAAAGCCGTTCTGCCCTCGAGTCAGGATTTACGTCACTATTTGAAATTTGATATATTTTTGTAATAGTCATTCTGCGTATTTCATGAAAACAAAACAATTATCTCCAACTGAGCCCATAGATCCAAGAGGGAGGCGATTCATGTTGATCGCTTTCATCAAGTATACAGTTCACAATCATTACTCATATTCTTTCAAGTAAACAAGTACGCTAAAGTATCGAATCGATTATCATTATATAGTATCGAAGCATTGAATCTTCATTTTACCATTCATATTTGCTGTTTGAAAAGCTGTTCATTTATCGGTAAGTTCTTCCTAATAAAGTTCCCTATCTACTTTATCGTGATTCTGTGTGAGCATGACATCTTTGTCAATTATTACGGCATGAATATCGTTATTATTATTAGTTCCTAACATAAGACGTCAAAAGTTACAATAAAACTCACAAAAACAGACTATACGCAAAGATAATATCAGGTATGTTCATCCGTTCAACTTTTGATTGCGTCAAACATTGCATCGTTTATTAATTGAAGCTCGAAATGCAAGAGGCGTTAGTGTTTTTCACTTTTTTGTCAAAAGTACTTATTGACAGAGAGAGACAGTTCTCATTGCATCATTTTTCGTTTAAATTTTAAACACTGAACTCCCATTTTCAGATAACTTGCAATCACTGTTTGCCCTGAGGCCGGCATGCCCAGGAAACGAGCAGCTACAGTCACCCGTGGAAATCAGAAGCGCCGTCGGCAATCAAATGAAAACAACAACTGCGGTGCCCACCTTTCAACAACGCAATATTCACATGCCCGGTTGCAGCAACCAGTCAGTAGTCAACAACTTAGAGTTGGCAATGAACAACAACAACAACAACCTGTGGATGTCCAGCCTGCAAGACATCAACTCAGTGAAATGAGCAAAGAATGTCCTCACTGTGGTGCAAAGTATTTTAAAGAGGAGCACAACTTCCGCAAGAAATACACCAAGTGCTGCATGGAGGGCAAGATAGCGTTGCCACCAATTCAACCACCGCCACCAGACGTTCTTGGTCTGTTTGAAGGAATAACCGACGATTCACGGCATTTTCTTGCCAATCTCAGGCAGTACAATTCAATGATGGCATTTGCATCGTGGCAAGCTCAGCTCAGAACACATGCAGGTAGAGGAGTGCCTGTTATAACAATCCATGGAAAAGCTTATCATATGACAGGTATAGACACCTTCACTGTTCATTTTACAATCGCAATGGTCTCCTCTGTTTTCATTTAGCAACATGTGTTATATGAATGCTCACTCCATTCTAGGCGTTCCGGAACCAAATGAAAACAGAACAGCGCAATACGCAGAGTTGTACATCATGGACACCCGTCAAGCAATGAGACAACGAGTCGACAACAATCAAAATCTAAAGGAAAACATCATCCAGTTGCTGCAAAACGAACTGATGGCCGTAAACCCGTTTGCGCAGCACTATCAGGCAATGGGCGATATTTTGGAAGAGCAGAAACGCCTAGCAGTTCAAAACAACGAACCAATACCGACTTTCAAGATGGTAGTCACAGGCAGGCCCAATCAAGATCGGAGGTACGACAATCCAACTGCAAGGGAAATTGAAGCCATTTACACTGCGCACGACGGAGGAGCTCCCAATCCTGCTGATAGAGAGTTACAAGCACGTACAAAGGATGGAACCTACATGAAACTCTACGCAACAGAGCCAACAGCCGACCCAATGACTTACCCGTTGCTATTTTTCTATGGCGAACGTGGCTACAATGTTAATATCCGAAGACAGGTCACGCAAGACGGCCATCAAGATCAAGATCGTAATCGTCGCACACGTGTGTCTCTAAATGAATTCTATGCCTACAGAATTCAAGTTAGAAATGCATTTTCCGCCCTTCATTCTGCCTCACTGCTGTTTCAACAATACCTGGTAGACGCTTACACAAAAATCGAGGGAAACGCTCTCAATTGGATACTTCGAAATCAACAACAACTGCGCGTAGACAGTTATCAAGGCCTGATGGACCATCTAAACAGACGCGCAAACACGGAGATGCAAATGGCCAACGCCCTGAATCCAAACCAACCTGTTGAGATACAGGTTGGTCGCGTAGTGATCCTTCCATCGTCATTCACAGGCAGTCAAAGAAACATGTACCAGAACTTTCAGGATGCCATGACTATCGTCAGAAAATACGGCAGGCCTGACATCTTCCTCACGATGACTGCTAATCCAAAGTGGCCTGAAATTCTCGCAAGTATCCTGCCACACCAATTGCCCAACGATCGACCTGACATTGTAACTCGAGTATTTCAGCTTAAGCTCCAAGAACTCTTACATGAAGTCCTTGACAACAGCCTTCTCGGAAAGGTTATAGCTCATGTCTACGTGGTGGAGTTTCAGAAGAGAGGACTTCCACATGCACACATGCTTCTGTTTCTCTCACAGGAAGACAAACCACGCACAGCAGAACAAATTGACAACTTGATATCGGCAGAAATTCCTAACAAGCAACAACATCCCAGATATCGCAAGTTGGTCAAAACACACATGATGCACGGACCATGTGGGCATTTGAACCCTCGGTCTGTATGCATGGAGGACAATAAGTGCAAAAAGAATTTTCCCAAGAAAATTGTACAACAGACCGAACCAAACGTTGATGGTTATCCATTGTACAGACGTAGAGGCCAACATAACAGTGTCAAGAAGGGACAACGACGGCTTGATGATACCTGGGTTGTCCCACACAATCGCCATCTTCTTTTGCGATTTGAATCGCACATAAACGTTGAAGTTTGCTCCTCCATCAAAAGCGTCAAGTACATCTTCAAGTACATTCACAAAGGTCAAGACATGGCACACGTCGAAATCATCGAAGAAAATCAACCGCAACAGGCACAACATATCCAACATAACGAAGTTCATCAATACATCAATGCAAGATATCTTGGCCCTCACGAGGCAGTACATCGCATGCTGAAGTTCAGCATGCACGAAAAGAGCCACGCTATCCAACGCCTTCAGACTCATCTTCCCCTGCAAAACCGTGTCTACTTTCAAGCTGGCAATGAACGCTCTCTTCAGAACATAAATCCAAACACGAGTCTTACTGCATGGTTCACTCTCAATCAGCAAGATCCAACTGCACGTGATTATCTCTACCATGAAATTCCAGAGTACTACACCTACAATCAAAGAACACGAGCCTGGCACAAAAGACAAAAAACAACAAAGCCAATCATTGGTAGGCTGTACCAAGCCAATCCAAGACAGGAAGAAAATTACGCACTCAGGCTTCTATTACTCAACCGCCGTGGAGCAACATCATTTGAAGATATTCGCACAGTCAACAATCAGCTTCACGATACCTTCAAGCGTGCTGCATTGGCCATGGGATTACTGGAAGACGATGCCGAACACAGACGCTGCATGGCTGAAGCAGCTCTCTTCAACATGCCTTCACAGTTGAGAGAGCTCTTTGCAACACTGTTGATGTTTCAACCACCATCAGATCTTCGAGCTCTGTTCAACGAATTTGTTGATGCCATGAGTGAGGACTTCGTCAGACAAGAACAACTAACAGATGCCACAGTCACATTTGCGGACAGACACATGTACCAGTGCCTTCTCGACATTGACAATGCTTTGCATGTTCACGGCCACTCCATTAACAACTATCCTGACCTGCCAGACCTACCTACCAATTTTTTTATACCCACACCTGGTAAGCATACTCTCCACCTCGGGTCAACTGCTTTCATAACTATTCAAATTTTATATTTCAAATTCAAGACATTTTTATCCATTTTCAGATGCAGATCAGATAGATATCTTCACTGAACAGCAACAAGGCCTGGAAATGTTAAAAAGTCTCAACCCAGAGCAACTTGAGATCCACAGAAAAGTCATCGAAGCTGTGCAGAATCAGTCTCAACAGAATTGCTACTTTGTAGATGGGCCTGCAGGCACAGGGAAGACTTTCCTATACAACACTCTGGTGCACAGCCTGCAGTCCATGGGACACAAAGTTCAGTGCATGGCGTGGTCAGGTATAGCAGCAACACTTCTAATCAATGGAAGAACATCACATTCGACATTTCAAATTCCCATTCCGCTGCTACCAAACTCCACATGTAACATCAAGATACAGAGTGCACGAGCTCAAATGCTACGAAACACCACCTTATTCATCTGGGACGAAGCCTCCATGATTCCTGGAAATGCCCTAAGAGCAGTGGACACCTTGCTCAGAGACATCACTCAGGTGAAAAGGCCATTTGGCGGCAAGTTCATGCTTCTTGGAGGTGATTTCCGTCAGGTGCTGCCTGTGATTAGCAGAGCAGGCAGAGAAAAAATTGTTGCAGAAAGCCTCAAGTCAATGCAAATCAGAGATCTTTGGGGCATCTTTGAGCAGCATCGCCTTCACAGAAACATGCGGGCTATACAGGATGCAACCTATCAGGAATTTTCAGAATGGCTTCTGCGAATTGGCAATCACACCGAGCCTCACGATGAGAATGAGATTATCACCTTACCAGACAGAATTTGTGTCAACTCGAGCCAACAGATGATTGACTCAATATACCCACATCCAACATCAGGTGAACTTAATCTCATGCTCAATCCACTTGCAATGTCGGAACGATGCTGCCTAACGCCAAAGAATGAGAATTCTCATGAAATCAACAAACTCATTCTGCAAAGACTTCAAACTCCAACACATACATACTTCAGTGCAGACAAAGTCCTCACAGATGACCCAGAAGAAGCACACGCATACCCGATGGAGTTCCTAAATGCGCAAACCCCAAGCGGCATGCCACTACATAAATTGGAACTGAAGGTGACATGATTAAACCATCAACAAAGCTTCTCACAAACAAATTCATCAACAATGATATATTTCTAACGCATTCTTTTGCAGGTTGGTGCAATCATCATCCTTCTCAGAAACCTCAATCCCAAAAAAGGCCTCTGCAATGGCACACGGTTGATTGTGCGTCACCTCAAACAACACGTCCTCACTGCAGATATCATCACCAGTGCACACAGAGGCCAACAAGTCATGATTCCAAAGATAACAATGAGCTGTTCCGAATCGAGCCTTCCTTTCACACTTTCTCGAAAACAGTTTCCAGTCAGACTGGCATATTGCCTCACTATCAACAAAGCACAAGGCCAATCATTGAAATATGTGGGCATTTACCTTCCACAGCCAGTCTTCAGCCATGGACAGCTCTATGTAGCCATGTCTAGAGCAAAATCATTTGATGGAATCAGGGTATTCATACCGGACAGCAAGAAGACAAAGAACGTTGTCTATCCTGAGGTCTTATGAACAAATCACCTGCAATCTTCACAGCACACCAGCCAGTTCATGTCAATTACTTCTGAAATAGTAATACCTCTCAATCGGCATTTGGTGCCCCCAATTCGTTTGTATCATATGAAACTACATACTATTATATTTGAACCTCCACTATTTCCCACAATTGATTCCATCAAAATTTCAACCCAACACCACACATCACACATATTTCAAATGCAACAAATTTGCTCTAATAACTATTAAATACCTTCTTTGTTGGCAACTTTTACATGCTGCAACTGTTTTCTGCCTTGCAGAGTAAATTCACTGGTGGACATGTGCATCAACAGTCTGCATATTTCTGTTATTTCATCTAATTGACACATTTCTACAACTAAATACTTCCCACAATAACAATCTCATTGAAATTCAACCTCTATAACAGCCCTTAAAGATGTCACCACTGTGTAATGCAATTCATTTCATGTCTGTGACCTCTTCCATTTGTATGTTTACTGACTGCCATGATTTTATCTGTTGTAGATTCCAAACAACAGCAAGGAGTTGCATTCACAGACTGCCTTGCATTCATTGTTGCCTCCAATTGTCACATCATGGGCAGTTGGGCACCGGATCTGCATTTGCAGACCAGCCTGCATTCAGTTCTGCAGTGTCAAATTGTCTCATTTCAGACAATTATCAAACACAATGTCTGCATTTGCAGCCAAACCTACACTCAGTTCTGTTCTGCCAAATTGCAATTTGCAATTAAAATCAATATGACTTCTGCATATGCAGACTGTCTTCCATCCAGCACTTCATTCTGTGCATGGAACAGGGAACATCATACAACTGTACTACATTGTAGTGCGCAGTTCCCAATACCGTAGTGCATCAAGAAGATAACAACACTAAATTATTATTCTTTGGGACAATGAGAACACTAACTGAACTACAAATTATTATGTTATTGTACATAAACACATAAGACATTGAAAGTAAATTATTAGAGTATAACACATGCCATTCATTTTATATACTTAGTTCATGTTTAACAATTTGTAATTTGAAGATTTTGCAGTTTAATTAATTCCCTCATGTACTATAATTATTCCACAATTCTTTTACCGATTTCTCCATCTACATATTAAACATATTTCTCTGTTTTATATTGCATAGTTGTATTACCCATTTCTCCATCTATATATTAATCGATATTAGTGTCTGTTTTATTATTATATATTCCATTGTAAAATCCACAACAACATGAATCGTGAATCTCTACCATCGACAACAACAACAAGCAGTCAGGTTGCCCATGTCTGATTCTTCGGCTGATTACTATCGCTCCGAGCTCCCATTGGGCAGGTATTGTCAAATAATCGTGCCATTTACAATGATTTTAACGTACTACAGAGCATATTGGAGGTTCGGAATTACTCTCGCACTGTATTCTAAGCCAGGTAAGATTTAGGCCCTTCAAGGTAAGATATCGCCATTCATATGCTATACCCCATCAGTGCTTCCCAAATTACGCATTCCATTGTGAACTCGAATATCTTCCTAAAAGTAACCCTACGGTTATCTATGGTCTCTTCACCAATATACCCTTCACAACGATACATTAACTCCATGAATACAATACATTTTTAATTCACGTTTACACACACCATCGCAAGACAACGAGTACCCTTGAATTGAACAACAAAACAGTATGCATTCCATTGCACACACACACCAGGACACCAAGAAATTACACTTCCACCGCAATAACTCTCTCAACACAGTACTTCAAATATCAATCATGCAGGTCAGAAAAGTGAACTCAATAATACACAATTTCACCGTACACTACGAAACACAAATATAATAAAAAAAACTATTAATCAAAAACTAATATGTCCTACTCTATTAATCGTGATGTTCTGAATCACGCGGCCCTCACTTTTCTTCCCCTGCCATCCTCCCTTTCCCTTATCTTTCTTTTCTCCTCCCCTCTTCTTTTTCTTCCTTTCCTGTCCCCGCACTTTACTCTCCTTTTTTCTTTCCTCTCCCAATACCAGAACGTGCATTACTTTCATTTTCCTGCAGAAAAAGGTCACATATATATATATCTACCCTCACATATATGACACTTCCAAAACTATTCAAATTCGCATAGGTTAGAAGGTTCAACATTATAACAAACTTACTGGGGCTGTCTTATTCTCTCCCCTTTATAATCGGTGAAAATAAAATTCTCCCCCGGCTTCAAACCAAATCTACGGGCGACCTGCTTCTTCAAGTTCCCAATTTCCTTCCACACAAACATCTACGAAAATAACATTGCACATTCTCAGTTAAATCTATTTACATACTCTATCACAACTAATCTATCACAAAGATTTGAGGTTAATAACATTTTTACCTTTTTTTCGCAATCCAAATGAACACTACACTTTTTCTCCGCCATTCTCATCAACACCAGATGTAACCAAAATTTACGACATTACAAAACAAGACTTTAGACTTGCATATTTATACTTTCAACTTGAGATCATTAGCATCGCGCGACAATACATTCATCACGCACCAACCAATCACCTTCCACAACGTCACTAAACTTTACAATTTAACTCAAAATCGTGACATCTCCATGAACAATCAATGACCCAAAATAAATACTTCTTTCCAAACACACTCACACATCGATATACGTTTTGTACGTCGATAGCAGGTGCACCCAATTTCACCACCTCCGTTGTTTACATCCGCAACCACACACAACAACACAACCAATATCTTAACAGGGAAATTACTCCACAAGTCAAACATCGTATACTTCCTACAAGGTACTCAACATGATGGTCATGCAATGACGTGCATCGAAAAAACTCTCCAATCACTGGGCATCCTCTCAATATAAAAAAACAACCTTACTAATCGCGCAGAGGCAGCAAAAATTAAAACAGAGCATGTTATTATACAAATCTTAGCACTAATGAATGAGCATTTACAGAAGCAAAAAAATCGGAAGCAAAGTCAATGCTCACGGTGGCACACCTACTTACGTACAACTGTTGCCACCACTCAAATTAGAAACTGTATCATCTCCGCTGCCAATCTCGGATGCAATCACAATTGCTTCCATACAAAAATCAAAACATTCAACATTACGACGCACCTTTGGCGCGGGGGTATCGGCGCACGAAAACTTTTTATTTCCCCGAATAATCATATGAACGAACATACAAATCATAAACCCCCACCATATATCCAATGAATCAGTCACAAATCTAACAAAACAAAAAAATACGTAAACAAGTTAAACCTGTTTTCTCCAAATCTATAAATTAAGAATCAAACTCTCCTAACATCAATTCACGATTGCTATCACCAAGAAGCAACACACAAAGAAACTTCTACGCAAACTTACTCAATCAGAAGAAGGTCAGTAAAATTTTACATATTACGTACCCCTTTTATTTTGTCATTACTTTCATTATGTATATATATTTACATATTGATATTATTACAAACATTCTGACACGCTTTTTCCAAAATTTGCAGCATGGACAACGACTTGAACATTTTAGTCAAAATGGCGAAGGACACAGCCTCCCGCCTTGAGTTAACGTGCAGATATGTGGATCAAAATACCGAGACAGCCTACAAATCTTTCACAAAAATCAGAAATTGCAACCGAAGAACAAAGGCGAAGGTAAAAGAAGCCATAGCAAGAGCAAGGCATCTCGAAAAAGTTGCAAAAAGAGTCTTAAACAAAAACTTTGAAGAGAGTCTCCAGAGATCCATGCAAGAAGACGATTTCGACGTCAGCATGTTGCCACCTGATGAACCACGACAAACAGAACAACAACCACAGCCAACCGCTACCCATGACGACGATAACGATCAACTCACCAACGACGATACACTGGAGCAACAATAACAAATTAGTAACTACAACAATCTCACCGGCAACATGTTGACGTCGAAATGACAATAATCCAACAAAAACTTTGTTATATTAATTTTACTTCATTCTAATCATATTTTAATAATTATTGTAATCAGTTTTTTACTTCAGTTTTACTTGACGCTGACTTATTTGCCACTTTTTAATATTAAACTTTTATTTTCTTCATTACACTTAAAACGAAAGTCACTTTTATCTCTCGAACGTCTCCTCTAAATACGCCTACAGCTACTTGATCAATTTACCTCAGAATTTCGTTGCTCAGATCATTACCACCTCTTGCTTACGAGGGACTTTTTACAAGCACCAACCCACTTTTGTTCAAAATCGCTCTTCCCCTCTGATCACTGGCAATAACAACAGAAACCCACCCAACTTTTGTTGAAGATCGCTGTTCCACTCACATCAGAGGCCAAAACAATAGAAATTCACCCCACTTTTGAAGATCGCTGTTCCACTCACATCGAAGGCCAAAACAACAGAAACCCACCCCACCTTTGTTCAAGATCGCTGTTACACTCAGATCCAAGGCCAAAATAACAGAAACCCACCCCACTTTTGTTCAAGATCGCTGTTCCACTCAAATCGGAGGCCAAAACACTAGGGAGGTGGCGCGCTAAGCGCGCCAGCCTTCCTAGTTTTTTGTAATATTAAACGTGGCAGTATGGATTTCTGGGGCGTCACCCTGAGCTTCACATCTTAAAACCTAAATCACTTGAAATGTCTCGAGCATCAGCCTGTATAAAAGAGGTCATTTATCAATGGT
Source organism: Sanderia malayensis (assembly GCA_013076295.1). Taxonomy (NCBI): domain Eukaryota; kingdom Metazoa; phylum Cnidaria; class Scyphozoa; order Semaeostomeae; family Pelagiidae; genus Sanderia; species Sanderia malayensis. The sequence goes on along the minus strand of RQOL01000374.1, from coordinate 3,220,434 downwards.
TTGATGCATTTGAACACTTTTTGCAGGAAAACAGTATTTTATCACCAGACCAAATCTATAATTGTGATGAGTCTGGATTTCTATTGCAAACATGTTCCTCAAAAAAGGTATGGTTAGCAAAATGGTAAAGCAGGCTTTTTACCTTTCTAGCTCTTCGAAAGCCTCCATGACGACACTACAGTGTGTCTCTGCAAATGGATCTGTCATTCCATTGGCGGTCTACTTCTCTGGCAAGTGGCTCAATCCTGAATACTGCCTTGGGTTCCCGAAGAACGTCTTCATTGGGTTTTCCGACAATGGTTGGATGGAGTCCTATCACTTTTATGTTTCGGTCACTAACCACTTCGTGCAACAGATCCCACCTAAGTGTCCAATTGTCTTACCGGTTGATTGTCACTTGTCGCACATCAATTACAACATGATACTGTTTTGTAAGGAAAACCAAGTTCGTCTATCTACCTCTGCACACCTCTCATTTGATGCAACCAGCAGACAGGGGCTTCTTCAAATTTTTCAAGGATGAATGGAAAAAGGCATGCACAAAGTTGGCGTTTGAGAATCCAGGAGTGGTGGTCACAAAAAGAACTTTCTCCCGCATTTTCATTGAAGCATTTGACAGGGCTGCACGACTAGATATCATCAAATCGTCGTTCAAATGCGCTGGGAACTGGCCGGTGAACAGAGATCAAATCAGCTTATCCATGTTTCCTCCATTGAAAACATTTCAAGCCCCAATAAATGCTTCTGTCGATCAAAATGGCACAGAAACCGAGCCAAGTGTGGCATCAACACCAACAAAGCCAAAGGCACATTCTAGAGATACCGTTTACAGGTCAATGGATGAGCTAGAGGAGATATCTGGGGTGGCAAGAGTGTGACTCTTCAATGAAAAATTGGAAGAAGGGTATGACGTGGATGATGGTGCAGTCTACCTGGCATGGAAGGTCCTCAAAGTAAAAATCTTGAGCATGGAAAAAGAAATGAGGTAGTCATCCATAGTGGAGTCGAGCTACCAGGAAGATTTAAGCCCGAGCATTGCCAACATCCTAACATACCCGTAGGTACCACGAAAGTTACCATGGAGGATATCAAAGAAATGAATTGGTACTGCGCTAATTGTGAATGACGATGGTTCCAAAAAAAGTTTCAACAAAAGTTTAAAAAAACAAAAAAAATTGAAAATGTTGGCTGTTGAGGAAAATTATTTCAATTTTCTATATGTTATACAATAAGAAATTTTGATAAATTTTATTTAGAAGTAGTTTAGGTATCGCACAGGGGGTGAAAACTGTCTCTCTCTCTCTCTCTGCAAACAACTACAGGAAATCAATTGGATCGCTGCACAACCCAATTGATTTCCTAGCCTCTGTGCAGTCGCGAAGTAATTTTTGTGGATAAACCATGACGGCGATGGGCCTAAAATGTCTACTCTGAAAGGTCGAACTCTTTTTGCATTTTTCGTTTCAGATATTTCTCTATTTCAGATTGCGACACTTCTAACATATATATAATGTTATCCCAGGTTACTGCGGGCCGCCAGTTTCTAGTTTAAGTTTCAGCATGGCTCTAGGACACTTGGCCAAACAATGGTACTTGGCCCAACAATTTCTCCTTTACGAAGGTGAGAATAAAGCCTCTATTTTGACAATGACAGTTGCCCAGGTGTGGGCAAATTTGTGTCTTAAAGCTTCCATGTTTCAATCAGGAAATTCAGCAAACGTTAAGCTCTTCTCCATTCCTAGAGCACATAAATACTTGCCTATTTACTAACGAAGCATGATAAATAATTCTGAGGCGAGCAGAGCAAGCCAGTCCATTGTAAGTAGGTAGGAAGGTGCATCAACGTTGGTAAAGACAATGTGTGATAAACACGAAATGAAGCCAGCCTTTTCTCTTGTTCACTTTTGGTAAGCAAACAAAGCGAGTGCTCCAGATTATCAAGGATGATCCATATTGTAAGATATCAAGCCAGGTCATCCAGGATTACATAATATTAGACAGGGAGTTTATCATAACATTCTGTCAAATCAGGTAACAGAAAATCTGAAAGCAGTTTTGGCATCTGTGAGGGTAGGTGGTCTTTTTAAGCCCTAGATCCTGGAAAATTTGCCATTGTGACGTAATCGATGACATCACGTGAACATGGTCACAAGAAATCTGACCTCTGAATGTCCGACCGCTGATCACATCACTGGAAAGAGTATCTGAAACCGAAAAAATAATTTTATAACACTAATATAATCTGAATTTATCTTTGGAGAGATATAGCCATTTCCAAAAAGTCAAAAATATTCCAAATGGCACATGAAAATTCTGCTCGGTTCGGATATGTGAACCAAATTAAACAAGGGCAGGGTTTATTTCATTGTTAATGCCATAAAGCAATAAAATAATAAGCAAAACATTTAAATAGGAGCTACTGACCTGAAATTAAAGCAATAAAGGTCACACTTGATTGTCACCTTATGGAAGCCATCCATCAAAGGAATCTTCATTTAAAGAGAAATCAGATATTTCCCGACATACTTTCTTGCCATTAAAATAAAAAATGTCTGGCTCTTTTGTTCACTTACTGCAATTTCCCTATCAGTCTCCTCACCTCCGTCTCCAAAAAATTTGACTTGCTTCAAACTTTATTTTCTTCCTTGAATTTGCATGACAGACATGCCAAGTCTAATGCATGAGGGACATGCATTTTTAAAAGGTTTTTCAAAAGCTTCTTCCAAGCGGAAAAAACCGAAAAAAGCCGTAAGACAAGCTGCTCAGAACATAATATCATCTGGTCGTGACATGTCAGTATAGGTTTGGTTATGCGAAGGACGAGGGGCATAATGGGCATTTCTTGTTTTGGTGGGTCTGCTTGTTGTCTGCGTAGGTCGCGAATAGCCATTGGAACCCGGGCGCAGCTGTCCAACGGGTCGCAGAACCCGTGAAGGAGTTGGGGCACCCGAACCGTGGATAAATATACTTTAATCGAAGATGAACTTTAACCTAAGATGAACCTAAAGACTGTGATGAACTTTATGTACCTCGTGTAAATGTGCCAATATGGCATAGACTTCAAAATTTTATAAACCAACGTGACATCCAAATGTCTGTTTCAAAGAATTCTCTTGTCAGAGTTTCTGAAGCTTTAGCAATCACTGTTGATGAATTACTGAAATCTAAGGAGACTAGAACAGTCCCTGACCAGAAAGCTATGGCAACAAGGCTTTTCGATTCATTGCCTTATTAGGCCATGTAAACCTTGAGCTTTCTTTCAAATGCTGTGATTCAATCAGACCTTTGCTCAGCAATGAAATAAAACCTGCATGCTCGAGAGGTAGTAGACCTGAAAAATTAATTTTCTGGAGATGACCTTACTAAGTTTATGACTGACCCATTTATGACCAAATTATAGCGTAGAATGCTGGCACGTAAGATGCCGAGCCAACAACAATATTCAAAGAACAGGTCCTTTTCATCAAAAAGGGGGAGGGACAGCTATCCTTCTCCCCCAAATCAATTTCATTTTCAGAGACCCGAATCACCACAGCCTCCAAGAATGAGCAGACCTTACAAGTCATTCAAGTATCACAACCAATAAAGGTAAATGATTTTTAAAAGTTTGCTACCACTGAATTGAAAGTTCATTTAGATTGGAAGGTGAGGCATTTTTCTGGTGGCCAACTGTACCACTTCATAGAAAAAATGGAAGGAACTGACATCTGACACAAGTATTCTTCAGACTGTTATGGGCAAAAAATTTGAAGTTGTTTCCACACCTTCCACATGTAGAAGATATCCTTCATATTCAGTTGCAAATTAACATGCAGTTCTCATTGACAATGAGATTCAGAGCTTGATTTAAAAGCATGTTATTGTTTTATCTTCACCCGAGCCAAATAAATATGTGTCACCAATATTTTCAGTTCCAAAAAATGATCAAAATGTCCGACTAATACTGAATTAAAAATCACTCTATCAACATTTTGATTATGCCTATTTTAAAATGGAAAATATTCATACAGTTCTGAACATGGTTACCCCTGACTGTAGGATGGCATCCTTAGATCTCAAGGATGCCTACTATAGTGTCGCAATTAATAAAGGATTACAGAAATATTTAAAATTTTGTTACAAGGGACAACTTTTTCAATATACTGCATTTTTCAATATATTTTGTATTCCCGAGAATGTTTACTAAACTAATGAAACCAGGTCTAGCAAGACTAAGAGAAATGGGACACTTGATAAGTGGGTATATGGATGATTTTATATTAATATCTACTACATACAAAGGTGGTATTGCTAATGCAACAGATACCTTGGTTACCTTTGACAGCCTTGGCTTTGTGGTTTACCAACAAAAATCAAACGTAATACTACAACAATAAATAATGCTTCTTGGTTTGAGAATTGATTCTATTACCATGAAAATTAAATTAACTGATGAAAAATACCGTATTTCCTCGATTAAATGCCCTGGGTGTTTATTAATCTCGGCACTTATTGGGGAGGCACCTAATCGAGGGGGGCCATTATTCGAGGGGGGCGTTTATTAAAAAGTATAAGATCACAGCCTCTGTCATTCAGTCCAGAAAAAGAGAAAATGGTTTAGTTCTGCCTTGCTTTTATCAAACAACAATACGTTACACCAACTTAAAAAAAAATTTTGTGCGGGGGCATTTACTCGAAGGGGGCATTCATTTCAAGAGTTAGTAGCATTAGGGGGCATTTATTCGATTGGGGCGTTTAATCGAGCGGGGTGCGTTTAATCGAGGAAATACGGTATGCGAAATATCAAATTTGATAAGATCATTAATTTCAACTGAAAAACCAACCATTTATGATGTAGCAAGAATAATTGGTCATATGGTTTCCAGCTTTCCAGCAGTCACATGTAACATATGATTTCCAGCCTTCCAGCAGTCAGATGGACCTTGTAACACAGTTACACACCAGATATGGAATTTTTGTGAAGAAAATTCTATTTGGTTAACGCCAACTCAAATCCGTGGCTCTGAAAATATTTTTGCAGATTATGAATCTAGAAAGACTAATGTCAATACTGAATGGAAACTGAATTCTTGTATTTGAAGAGATGCTTTACATAAGCTTGCATCCATAGCAATAATTGTTTTATTTGCATCACGAGTAAACAAACAATTTGAGATTTATGTTTCTTATAAACAAGACCCAGATGCAAAATACATTGATGCATTCACAATCTCGTGGGCCAATGCTAGATTTTATTGTTTTCCCCCTTTTAGTTGCATCCATTGAGTTGTCCGGAAGATTATTAAAGATCAAGCAACAGGGATTTTGGTTGTTCCCAATTGGCCGATGCAGCCCTGGTACCCAATGTTAACTGCAAAATTATTGACACCTCCAATTCTTCTCAAAACTTCAGCCAAATTACTCAGCCTGCCATCCCAACCAGACCTCAAACATCCTCTCCACAAACAAATGAGAATTCTTATTTGTCTTGTATCACATCAAAGTTACAGGAAGGTAGATTATCCCAAGAGACCACAGATATCATTGTAGCTTCCTGGAGAGAAGGCACTAATCACAGTACCAAACAATTGCAAACAAGTCTAATATATATTTTCTGTGATGTCACATGACGGCGCACTTTCCTTGCCAAAAACAATAGATTCAACCCAAAAAATTAGGTCAATGCCCCAAAACAATTAGCCAAAACGGCGAACCGTGTAATCACAAAAACTTTTTTGTGTGCCGGTTTTGGGCCTTGCGATTTGCATGGAAGGCGCTGTTTACTGAGTAGACAAAAGTAATGGATTTTGTTTTTTGATTTTCTCCCGAATTTTTGAATTATCTAATATTACTATTCTGCGTCGTCACGTGCCAAGGCTTGAAACTGCGCTGAAACAATAGATTCGACCCGAAACAATAGGTCGAATGCCCCAAAACAATGGGCCGAAACGGCGAACGAGGTATCCATAAAGGCTTTTTTTTGAGACCCTCAGTCTGCCCTATTTTTAAGTGAGTTGTTCTTTGCCGGCTGAACCAAAAAGTTATCTATATGAGAGCTCACAGTTTCGACTAAAAGGTTGGGAAATTCTTTGTTTTTGTTCGCCTAATTGGCTATCACGAATAAACCACCGTTTACGCTGGCGAAACTTCCAAATTCGCGTCGTGAAATCCATTTTTGAACAAAGCACTCGCTCTTCATGTGACGTGTGTCGCCTTTTCTTGCAATTTGATTGGCTCTTTCGTGACTTCACGTGAAAAGTCACGCGTTTTTCGTTATCATGCAAATTAGCCCTCGGGTTGAGCAGCAGGTACTTTTGGAGAAGACGCGTGTTTTTGTTTTCAACACAAAGGATCAAACTGTTTTACGAGCTGAATTATCTTTGTAAAGAGCTGCGAATTGTTTCAAAGACCCCTGAAGAGTTGCAGGAAACAATTGGGAACACAGGTGATAGCTTTGTTTTGTATTTTGAGTTGTTGAAATAGTTATAGTTTTCGTAGTAGGGGTTGCTTCGGCATGCTTGCAACGCTTAGGCCCAATGAACACAAAGTCAAAGTTATGAATTTTTCAGGCACTATTTGCACGATTTTCCCCATTTAAACTTTCCACAAGTGTTTGTATGTTTTTATAGTAGGTATAGTATGTTTTTATAGTATGTATAGTATGTATAGTATGTTTTTATAGTAGGAATAGTAGGTATAGTATGTAGGTATAGTAGGTATAGCATGTATAGTATGTTTTAATAGTAGGTATAGTATGTTTTTATAGTAGGTATAGTATCTATAGTATGTTTTTATAGTAGGTATAGTAGGTATAGTATGTAGATATAGTATGATTTTATAGTAGGTATAGTATGTTGGTATAGTATGTGTGTATGCATGTATGTATGTATATATGTAGGGGCATGAGCGGCAGTGAATGCAGCGCGCGAAGCGCGCCAACCAGACTAAGCTTTGTTTACTTCACGGGCTCCGGGGAGGGAGCGAAGCGACCGAGACCGGCTCATGTATGTATGTATATAGGTATGTAGGTATGTAGGTATGTATGTAGGTATGGGCATGAGCGTTGGTGAATGCAGCGCACGAAGTGCGCCAACCATAGGCGAGTGCAGAGAGCTAACCCATTGGAAGTGGAGTTGAAAGGGGCATGAGCGTTAGCGAATATAGCGCACGAAGTTCGCCAAGTCCAGGCGAACGTAGCGAACTAACCCATTGTAAGTGGGGTAGAAAGGGGCATGAGCGTAAGCGAATGCAGCGCGCGAAGGGTGCCAACCAGATTACGTTTTTTTTTACTTGACGGGCTGGGGCGAACGAGCGAAGCGAGTGGTGACCCCTAGTTCCACTAATTATTCTGCTAATTGTGCTATCTTGGAAAAACGACTGTTTACGCTGGCGAAACTTCCAAATTGATGTCGCAAACTCCAAATTCACTGGCGGAACTTCCAAATTCGCTTTGCGAACTCGATTTTCAAACAAAGTATTTGCTGTTCACGTGATCCGTTTTGCCTTTGCTGCAAGTTGATTGGCCCTTTTGGACTTCACAAGAACAGTTGCGATGCTTAGGCCTAATGTAAACAAGCCCAAAGTTTTAATCAACAAATTTAGATGAGTGATTATCAGGTGAGCGGAGCAAGCCAAACTGTTGTAAGAGGAGTAAAAAGAGCCATGAGCGTAAGCGAATGCAGCGCGCGAGTGTAGCGAGCTAACCCATGGTACATGGGGTCGAAAGAGGCGTCACCGAATGCAGCGCATCAAGTGCGCCAACCACAGGCAAGCGTAGCGAGCTAACCCATTGTACCTTTGGTTCAAAGGGGCATGAGCGTGAGCGAATGCAGCGCACGAAGTGAACCAACCACATTAGGTTTTCTCACTTGCCCCCTCCAGGAAGCGATACTAAATTTTGTGATACTAAAATTGTGATTATTTATCACTTCCTACATCTTTGCCCTTGCGACTATATAAAAACTAGGGGTCATCACTCGCTTCGCTCGTTCGCCCCAGCCCATCAAGTAAAACAAGCTTAATCTGGTTGGCGTGCTTTGCGTGCTGCATTCGCTCACGCTCATGCCCATGCAAACCTACATACATACATACATACATACACACACACATACATACATACATACATTGGGTTAGCTCGCTGCGCTCGCCTCTCTATCTATCATCAAGAAACATTGGCTGATAGGGCGCACTTTGTGCGCTGCATTCGCTCACGCTCATTCCCATACCTACATACATACATACATACATACATACATACATACATACATACATACATACATACCGACCGACATACATACATACCTACTATAAACCTACTATACATACCTACTATAAACCTACTATAAACCTACTATAAAAACATACTACCTATACATACTATACCTATTATACAAACATACTATACCTACTATACCTACTATAAATACATACTATACATACTATACCTGCTATACAAACATACTATAGATACGATACCGACTATAAAAACATACCTATAACATACTATACATGCTATACCTACTATACCTACATACTATACCTACTATTCCTACTATAAAAACATACTATACATACTATACCTACTATAAAAACATACTATACATACTATACCTACTATAAAAATATACTATACCTACTATATTTTCTATACAAACATACTATACCTCTATACTTACTATAAAAACATACTATACATACTATGCCTACTATGAAAACATACTATACCTACTATACCTGCTATAAAAACATACTATACATACTATGCCTACTATACAGACATACAAACACTTGTGGAAAGTTTAAATGGGGAAAATCGTGCAAATAGTGCCTGAAAAATTCATAACTTTGACTTTGTTTTCATTGGGCCTAAGCGTTGCAAGCATGCTGAAGCAAAGCCTACTACAAAAACTACAACTATTTCCACTCAAAATACTAAACGCGAAAAGAGCCAATCAAATTGTAGCAAAAGGCAAAATGTGTCACGTGAAGAGCGAACACTCTGTTCGAAAATGGAGTTCGCGACGCGATTTTGGAAGTTTTGCCAACGTAAACCGTCGTTTTTTCGTGATAGCACAAATAGTGGAGTAATTAATGGAATAACTCAAAAAATCTTTTATAATAGGCTTCAAAAAATAGATAACTTTTGCCTACTCTAGAAACGGAGCCTTTCCATGCAAGTGTCAACCTTTTGCGACCCCATTGAAAAAAGTCTTATTGATCATCGATTCGCCGTTTCGTCCCATTGTTTTTTGGCGTTCGACCTATTGTTTTGGCTCGAATCTATTGTTTTGGCCAGAGTTTCGCCACCATCACGTGACATCGCAGAATATATACATTAGCTGGTTTGTCCTATAGCTATATCAATACTGCAAAAAGTACTTTGTCATCTTTATTATGTTTAAGTAACAATTCCATTACTTTTGGCCAACTCCCTATTGTCAAGAGGTTTATGAAAGGCATTTTTGAATTACACCTTTCATTTCCAAGATATCCCTCTACATGTAATGTTAGTGTTGTTTTTGATTATTTTAGGAAACAACCAGTATGTCGGCTAATACCTCTGAAAGCATTGTCAGACGGACGGACGTTTCACTTTTGAGCGGACAGGGATGTCAAACCATGAGCAGACTTAGAATTTCTAACATGTCTTCATCTGATGGGAGTTTTGTTTTTGCAATTATGGAAAAATGAAAACATTCAAGGGTTGGTTATCACCAAAGACCAAAGACCAGTTTTTAGCATACCATTATGATAATAAATTGTGTATTGTTGCACATCTTAAGGAATACCTTAGAACAACAAGTAAATTTCAACAGAATCATGACCAGCTGCTCCTTAGTTTTATCAAACCACATAGACCTGTAACAAAGGATACAATCTCACATTGGGTAAAATCGTTTGTGTTCTCTGCTGGAATTGACACTTCAAAATATAAGAGACACAGCACCAGAGCAGCCTCTTCTTTGCATCTTGTGGAAATAAATGTTGATTATAAGGAGATTATGGCATCAGTCGGCTGGACAAATGAAGAAACTTCTCAGTGTTTTTACAATAGAGACACTGTTGAGAGTTTTAATTATGGTAATACACTCCTGGATTTATGTAGTCAGTGACTTATTTTCCCAATGCTAAAAATTCAATTGTTTTCTTTTCACTACCTCGATACGGTATGAAGATTTTTAATTGCTATCTTAATTACAAGAACATTGACCTTTGGTTCAATGTCATCTCTAAAATCTCGTACAGGTACATAATGACGTAGGCTGATAACAAAATGGAATTTGAAATTAAACGGCACTTACCTGAAAGGGAAGTTGAAGTTTGATTACAATTCTATGAGTTTTCAGGCAAGAATGGAGGAGTTGTACGCCCGCCCTTGTGTACCCTGCACATACTCCTCCACTCTGCCATTGAATCAAATTTTTCTCTAAAGGCTGACTTGCGCATGCGTTACACTCTCGTACAAGGTATGGCTTTTGGTCAGCAGAATTTAATGTTGTTGAGTGATACATTTTGAAATATAGGAGAATGATTGATGGTTTCAAGCTATTATCAGATAACTAATGTATTGTCACCTTTATAGAAGACTATGTCAAGCATATTACAAAGGGCTATTTATTTGTAATAATGAGACCGTAGCTTCAGTCATTCAAAAAATCTATAATTGTTCTTAAGTTTGTTTTTTTTATGGCAATGTAAGATATGTTACCCAAGAACATCAGTACTTTTCAATTGCACAATGTGTGATAAGTAGAATTATATCTGCAAGTAAGAACTTTTGCATAGCCTACAAATATATCCCCTGTGACACCACTAGAAATTTTATACACAAACAGTGCTTTTTAAAGCTAGTTACATGTTTGGTGGAAAGCAGTGGCTTGGGCAAAGGGTTGCCTTTTTAGGCACTTTTTTTAGCTTTTTCAATGACAATGATGAGAGTTTATGGCGCTCTACACTATTCTGGAACATTCCGAGATACTCTACACTATTCCGGGATGTTCCGGGACATTCCCAGACATTCCGGGATATTCCGGGCAAGAACATTCCTGCCCGCAATGTTCCTGAACAAATAGACCCGAAATGAAACTGGGCTAGAGCTTGCCAGTTACAGACATTGTGTTGCTTTGAAAACAGTGAATATTTTCACGGGAGAAATCGTTGGATATGCATATTATTTACAGAAACTTCAGATGTCAAACATAAAATTTTATTTTGGTGATGTTCATTGTAGAACCCTGAATGTACTCATTATTGCTTACATTAAATTGTTACATTTTCATTTGCATTTCATTTTTAATACCACATTTAAAATATAGACAACAACCAAAAGAGACATGATGATGCCTCTTTTGGTGTGTTGCCTCTCGACTATTTCTTCCACGATTGTATTCTTTCTTTTAGCTATGCCTTTGTTTTTTGTAGGTATAAATACTTCATTCACTTTATTATATTTTATCTGAGGATGCTGACAGTACTTCGGCAAAACGTCATGTAATATTCCTGGTTGTTGTACTTTATTTTAATTTAATGGATAGGTCAACTGGGTTTTCCATTGAAATTTGTGGCAATTTAACATCATGTCTCTTTTAGTCGTAGTCTATATTCTAAATATTCTAAGTCTGCATGCAATTCGCTTCCCTTCTGGTATTTTTAGTGGAGTTATAATTGAACAACGATATGGAAAGCATGTGTTAAGCACCTTCAGATGATGCGAAGAAGCCGACCTCCAAGTTAAGAAGACGATGAGTGACGTCAAGTTTTTACAGGATTGTCTAAATCGCAATTTATGTCTGACCTTCGAGAATTTCCATCTCTCTAACTCCCGGCTACGTCACAGTAAATCCCACAAACACTGCTAGAGAAGATTTCTCCAAGAAGAACTGCACTTGAAGAACAAGCATCTATCCGCATTCCAAACCAGATCTCAACACAGCTATGAACAACTGAAAAAACTATAACCTCTTGGCTTGATTACAACTTCCTTATCCCCCGCCATAGTGGACAAAAGCGTGACTGTGTCTTATATATAGTCTATATTTAAACTACAAGATGTAATCCTCATATATAAAGTCTAAATCGAAACTACAAGATTTAATTCTCATATATAAAGTCTATGTTTCAACTACAAGATGTAATCCTCATATTTTAAGTCTAAATCGAAACTACAAGATATAATTCTCATATATAAAGTCTAAGTTTCAACTACAAGATGTAATTCTCATATATAAAGTCTATGTTTCAACTATAAGTTGTAATTTCCATATATAAAGTGACTGCGCAAGATGACTGCGCAGTAACAGAATCTATTGTGGTTGCGCAACAACAAAATTTTTGGCGCCAAATGAACATGAACAGGTCTGAAAATGAACAGGTCAAGTCAGGACATTGAAACTTTTCTTGCTGAGTTGCCTTTGCAGGTTATTCTTGCAAAGCGCCATCTGTTCAACGAGAACCTGAATGTATTGGAGCATTGGTGTATGCGCCTGGAGGACTGGCTAAATGTTCTCAATGTCTTGCTGCAAAGATTTCGAGAGGTTCAAGCACCTCATGCTCTCTTCACGAATATTTGTATGGTTTATGAAGAAATTACCCATTTGCACAGAGATTTTGAAACGGCTGTACAAGAAAACGGTTATTCAAATGCAGTTTCTACATTTCAATTACCTTCATATGGCAATGACGGACGGCAGTCGAACACTACACCCACGGGAACGGGCAGGCCAAAAAAAATATTACGGTACAGGAAATTGAAAATCTGTATGGCTTACACCGAAGCTGGAAAGTGGTTGCATACTTGATGGGAGTTTCCGAAAAAACTTTAAATCGCAGAAGACATGAAGCTGGGCATCAAAATGGGGGAAGATCGGGGCCCAGACAAACATACTCCGATATTTCCCATGAAAATTTGTGTGCAGTAGTCAGGACTGTTTTAAATGTTCTACCAAATGCAGGGGAGTCTTACGTCATCGGTGCATGTCGCAGTAGAGGAATACATGTGCAGAGACGACGAACAAGAGAAGCAATAAAAGCCGTAGATCCTATAAGCAGAGCTCTTAGGCGTACAGTCAGCATTTTGAGGAGGGTGTACTGTGTTTCAGGCCCAAATGCTTTGTGGTGAGCATTAAGTTTTAATTGTTTTTAATGTGCCTACCAAGGATCATCGGTACCTATGCTAAAATAAAGTAATACGATAATTTTTGATAAAATATATTTTCTATTCACAGGCATATAGATGGGCACCATAAATTGATTCGATGGAGAATAGTAATTCACTAGGGGTCATCACTCGCTTCGCTCGTTCGCCCCAGTCTGTCAAGTAAAAAATGCTTAATTTGGTTGGCGCGCTGCGCGCGCTGCATTCGCTCCTGCTCATGCCCATACATACATAAATACATACATACATACATACATACATGCATACATACATACATACATACATACATACATACATACATACATACATACATACATACATACATGAGCCGGGATCGGTCGCTTCGCTCCCTCCCCGGAGCCCGTCAAGTAAATAAAGCTTAATCTGGTTGGCGCGCTACGCACGCTGCCTTCGCTACCGCTCATGCCCATACATACATACATACATACATACCTACATACATACATACATACATACATACATACATACATACATACATACATACATACATACATGAGCCGGGTTCGGTCGCTTCGCTCCCTCCCCGGAGCCCGTCAAGTAAGCAATGCTTAATCTGGTTGGCGCACTTCGCGCGCTGCATTCGCTACCGCTCATGCCCATACATACATACATACATACATACATACATACTACATACTTACCCTACAATACATACCCTACAATACATACCCTACAATACATACCCTACAATACATACCCTACAATACATATCCTACATAACATACCCTACAATACATACCCTACTATACATACCCTACAAAACATACCCTACAATACATACCCTACAATACATACCCTACAATACATATTACGACGCAACATTTCTAAAGAAAGTAAAGGTGGGAGGTCGAATCTTCCCCCCTGCCAAGCGACCGCCCCGCGCCCACGCTGCCCCCCTGAAAACTGTTTCTGAAAGTTGATAGCTTCAGTGTGAAGTTTGAAAAAAAGGTGCTTTCAAAAATTTAATCCATCCTGGAAAATTTAAACTCAATCTGTAATAAAAATTATATCAAACTGTAGCTAAGGAAACAGCGAACACATTGCAAATAGTCTTAACTCTTAAATAAGTAATACTGAATTCTTAGAGACCATTTGGTGGAAATGGTTTGAATGAAATTTCGGAGCCGTGCAAAAAGCAAAACCTTTGAACACACTTTAGCAAGTAAAAATAGTATTTACCGTGGCAAATAGTGACCCAGTTGAACTCAAAAAACACCAACATGAAGGTAATATGTTGGGGAACAATTATCGAAAGTGTTTGGGTAAAAAATAATCAATTGTGGCAGGCTAAAATTGAATTTTCGCAAATGCAAAAACTAACGCGTGTTGCGTGAAAAATTGCTCCTTCCCGAGTGAAAAGCAACTTTGTTGGAAATCGTAAAAAAACAAAAAAAAACAAAAAAAACAACACATTATTTTAGTTGTGTTATCAGACAACACTTGTCAAAAATTTAAATGGGGAAAATCGTGCAAATAGGGCCGGAAAAATTCAAAACTTTGACCATGGCCTAAACGTTGTTAGCATGCCGAAGCAACAATGGCGGTCGCCTACTACAAAACCCACAACTATTTCATTCAAAAAACAAAACAAAGCTATCACCTGTGTTCTCTATTGTTTCCTGCAACTCTCCAGGGGTCTTTCAAACAATTAAGAGCTCTTTACAAAGGTAATTCAGCTGGTAAAACACTTTGAAAGGCGCCCACCTCACTTTTTGTGTACAAAACAAAAACACGCGTCTTCTCCAAAAGTACCTGCTGTTCAACCCGAGGGCTAATTTGCATGATAACGAAAAACGCGTGACTTTTCATGTGAAGTCACGAAAGAGCCAATCAAATTGCAGCAAAAGGCGAAACGCGTCACGTGAAGAGCGAACGCTTTCTTCGAAATTGGAGTTGGGGACGCGAATTTGGAAGTTTCGCCAGCGTAAACTGTCGTTTTTACGTGATAGCACAATTAGTGGAGTAATTAATGGAATAACTCAAAAATTCTTTTAAAATAGGATTCCAAAAAAAGATAACTTTTGCCTACTCCAGAAACGGCGCCTTTCCATGCAAGTGCAAACCTTGTGCGCCCCCATTCAAAAAAGCCTTATTGATCACCGATTCGCCGTTTCGGCCCATTGTTTTTGGGCGTTAGACCTATTGTTTCGGGTCGAATCTATTGTTTTTGGCAGGGAAAGTGCGTCATCACGTATATATTAGATCGGGGTATAGATGGTTTTAGTCAATTGATCGTCTATTTAAAAGCTTCCACAAACAATAAAGCCTGCACTGTTTTGAAGCCTTTTGAAGAGGCAGTTCACAAACATGGTTTACCGTCGAGAGTCAGAGCAGATTTTGGCGTGGGGAATGTTGATGTTGCTCGCTACATGCTAAACCACCCAGAAAGGGGGATAAACCGAGGCAGCATGATAACGGGTTTGGCAGTACATAACCAGAGGATTGAACGTTTATGGGGTGAAGTAAAGAGGGCAGTTGTAAGCCACTATCAAAACATTTTCTATTTTATGGAAAATGAAAGATTGTTGGATCCTCTGAATGAGATTCATCTATATTGTCTGCATTATGTTTTTTTACCTCGTGTCAATTTTGCCTTGGAAGAGCTAACCAACGATTGGAATTTTCACCCTCTGTCTTCAGAGCAATACAGATTACCTGAACAACTATTTCATTTGGGGATGTTATCAACTGCTCAAGCAAATATTCCTGGTAGCAATCAATCATTTGCTGATTTTGGCATAGAAGAGGAAGGTCCAGTTCCAGAGATTGAATCTGATAATGATGTAGTGATTCCGCAAATAAGTCTCAACTTGGAAGAAGATGTGCTTGCACTATCGATAGAACAAGTGGATCCCCTTGCTGATGACGGAAACCAAGGAATCAATAAGTTCATTGAATCAGTCCAGGTTCTAGAGGGAGCTGTTCTTTGATAAAGAGACATTTGTACTACATTACAACATTATGCTGCCAATACATAGAAAACAGTACCAAACATCGTTAGCAAGTTGTATTAAAGCTAGTTTTGAGTGACAACTCTTGACATATCGTTTTTGCTTTTGTTTGATTTCCACTAATTCTGACGCTTAATGGTTTTGTTTGACAAAAAAAGACAACTTGAAAATGCTATCAGAAGGAATTTTCCTTGCCAATTAAATTCTTCAAGCATGAGGTTTTACGAAAATGTGTTTACAAAGTGAAAATCAGGCTTTGCAACCTGAACAATAGAAAAGCATAAGCAACATGTCATGAATTACCTAACAAATCGAAAAAGTTCTTATAAGTGGTTCTCTACTGTACATCTTTTCGTAATTTGAACAAAAAATGAAAACATAACGTCATCTTAAACCTGAAACAAAACACAATAACATAAGTCAAAGAATGCCTCATACACAACTGCTCCAAAATAAAAACAGGGCAGTTTGCACGCTGCCTAATATGTTAAAAAATTAAAATTGCTTCAATAGTTTCCAAAACCGCTTGATGCAAACTCCAATGCTGTGTTCATGTATCGAACAAAGCTGTTGTAGATCGTGTGCACTGTTGGCAAACATAAGGTGTCTAAACATGCAATAGCCTCTGGCAGCACTTTTGCTTCATCATCTTCTAAGTACTTCAGATTGATTTCAAATGGGTTTAAGGGTGATGTTGCCGCGTGCCCCGTGCAGAATTTCAACAACTCCACCAAACGACCTTTCACGAAATCTGCACTTTCTTCTGAACCTTTTTCTTTTACATATTTGAAAAACCACTGCTTTGCTTGCTTTTTCACTGGATCAACCTGCTCTGTTTGTGCACTGGGAGCAATTTTAGCAAGAAATGAATCTGCGTCAAGAACTCTTTCGGCAGGAATGAAGAGTGTACAGCAAAGATCAGGGTGTTTGATGATCATGTTCAAGACATCAAGCGCCTTTAAACCATCTCGAATAGAAAGGACTTGAGGCAATCGCTGGTAAATTACCTCATGTACAATAAGCTGATGGATAAGGGTGTGCTTTGACCCTATGTTGATCACCTTCCCGGCAGGCCATGGCGATTGATTAACAGCCTCTAATTTCACATCATTATCTAGGATATCATCTATTTCTTTGTCCATCGTGGCAGCATTTCAATCAGAAATTAGGCTTAACATGTTCTCATTTCCAGCATTCCAGGGTACATCGTCAATTGTAATTTTTCTACAACTGTGCTTGGATCACCAGAAATCAGAACATGAAACAACCATTTAGGAAATGGGATAAAGCATGGGCACTTCTACATTATTGCATGGCTCATCATGCTGCCAGCCAACTTGAACAAGGCCAGGTTGTCACAGCCTTTGTGAGTTGTTCTTAAATTTCCTTCCCCTTCAAACAACCTCCAGTTCACCTCCTTAAAAAGCAATGGAAAATACTCTGCACGAAGAGCTCGACCAACAACCCCTAATTCACCAGGTCCCTCAAATTCTACCTGAAGATTCTTTCGCAGTCTCACTTGTCCTGTCGTATAGAAAGTAAGGCCAGATTTCCGAATCTCATCTCTGTTAAGCACTAATCTGAGATCATCATCCACCATTTCTGCTAACTTTTCCACCTTTTCCACGAAAGACATTTCCTTTGATGTTGATGGTTTTGCAGTGTCACCAAATGCAGGGGGAATCATCTTCCAGGTGCGTTTTCAAGTGATGGGTCTCTGATTCCTGAAGAAAGAAAAAAGTTGCTTTCCAAAATGCGAAAATTAATGAAGTCACCAAAATAAATTTTATTTCATTGCTGTTTTCTTTTTTATTTCATAACTTGTACCAGCTGTCCCCTAAAAGATACCATATTTGCATGGCCATCGCAAAGGAGCTGTAGCAAATTGAAACAAACAAGAAGTTAAAGTTTAAAGCATGCATCAAACTTCCTCCTTTTTAGGGGTCATCCATAAAGTACATACACAGTAAATCACCCAATTTTCGATGGAAATATCAAAGTATGTTTGTCTGGGCCCTGATCTTGCCCCACTTTGATGCCCAGCTTCATATTCAAAAACAATATTGTGTTTGCTGTGACATATTGTAAGAGTATTTTCATAAATAGTTTGTATGTAACAGTAAGTTTGACTTTCATAATAAACATCTTCACCCCCAGATCACAGACACCCATAAACGAGGTAACAAATTCTACAACAGCTATTCAGCAGTATTATGTAACAAAGATAAAATGGAATTGTTTAATAATATTCATTTGCTACTTGCTTAATAAAGATACTCTCAAAACCCAATAAATTAGAGCATCCTTCAGTTAATTTGTACATGATGTTTGGATGTTTTGTACATGAGCTATTGTAGGCAATACTTTCATCTTGCAGAAATTTTTCCCGCTTCCCAGGTTACGAGAAAAAAAAAGTTTTTCAGCATTGCCTTGTGAGGTCTGTTACCTTTTTTCTGGCAGACCTGGTACATATTGTATATGTATAGTTAGGTACATATTTTTGTTTTGAGAATTTGCACTCAAAACCCCACTAATATGGAAAACACATGTCTACAAAAAATAACACAGCTCTCTCAAAATTATGTGATACATACCAGCAATATACAGACCTGCTCTTTCAGATCAATGACTTCCTTACCTGAAGCTTCAACCAATATATGTTTATCATGTGGTTTGAGCCACATCATCTTTTGAGGAAAAAGTCCACTAACACAAGCAGCATTCAACGTTTGTCCTGCCTGCAACCAGGGTTCTTGAATAGATGATCCAATACCCAAGAGTACCTTCAATCTACAACAAAGAAAATTGTTCACTCTATGGTAATAAGGAAAACTAAAAAACTTTGAGCACATGCCACAGCAGTTGTTAAGTGAGTGATTGAAGACTTCAATATACATAGATTTCAATAAAGCATTAGTCTCTTAAATTTGCTTCTTTAGCACCAAATATTTATCATTTAACAGGATTATTTTACAGTTTGTACTGAAAGGCATCTCTTAGAAACAAAATAAAAATAATTCAGGAGAAAAGTGGAATAATAGACTGTAGCAAAGATTGCAACTTGCCAATTTCTACGTTCAAAATTTTTACATGCAGAAAATAAAGTTTCCAACCTGGTGCTCTACATCCAAGCAACCTCCCCCCAGCGAGTTCTTTAAAAAGTAGAAAAATGATAACAAATAAGAATGAGTGGATTATATACATACCTTTTTTTGCCAGATACCTAATTGGCATCATTTACCAGCTTGTCTTTGAAAAATCCTATCAGGAAGTCTATCAGTGTATCTTCGCTCCAACCCTTATCTATCTCTACGTCATTCCCAACATAGCCCCTTGCCATGAGTGCTGCTCTTCTACTTCCTCTGATAATGGTCGTTTCATCAGGATCTAGAATAAGCATAACCTCTTTTGCAATAAATATTTCCTACTCCGCTGCCCTAACCTTGCTGCTGTTATTAGAATGTAATGAGCCAGTTGCAGTTCTAGATGTTGTCGATGCTAAGGGTTGTGATCGTCTGTAAGGTACAGGTCTACTAGGCCTGTGATGATTGACACCACGGGCAAATCGAGGAGAATTTCTCAACTGAGAAGACGAGCCCTCTCTGCGAAAAATGCTTAAGAGTTCTTCTTGTGCATCACCATGATGAGCTTCAGTTTGTAGTAAGCCTAGCTGGGGGCGAAGCTCGTTGTTTCCATTGTTGTTGTTATTAATGATACCACTTCCTACTGGGGCATTCCTGTTTCCTGAGGTGGTATCTGAACTTCCACTAACTGCTGCATGAAAACATTGACCAAATTCGGGGTGGTTTATAATGCCATGAACCAAATCCCCAGTTTCTTGGGTGCCAGCCATCCTTTTCAGTTGCTTCTTGTGTATCGTGTAACATCACAGAACATGCTCTCATTATTTTGGTGCCAAAAAGTTTCTTGTTGCACAATCATATTGCGGAATCACAATAAATTTTGTTAGTGCGCAATCATCTTGCGCAGTCGCTTATAGTTATAGTTGAAACTTATAGTTGAAACATAGACTTTATATATGAGGGTGATTACATCTTGTAGTTTAAATGTAGACTTTATATATGAGGATTACATGTTATAGTTTAAATGTAGACTTTATATATGAGGATTAAATTCTATATTCAAAATATAGACTATTATAAGACACAATCACACTTTTGTCCACTATGGCGGGGGATAGTTATTTGCTCAATATGCTGTAGTACAAAGCACTGAGAGTTCTTTAAAATGTGTGGTTCGTTCAATGTCAGGTGATGTAGACATACCTGTGATTCTTCTGGCAAATGAAACACCCGACTTTGAGGTGTATATCGACAATGGGCCTGGCAAAAGTAGGCATGTTTTGTCTCTTTCAGTTCGTGATCTCTCCACTTCACAAAAAGAGTCTCTACTTGGTGTCCGTGCTTTCTCTGGAAAAAATTTCGTTTCTTCATTTATGCGCAAAGGAAAGAAAATATTTTGGAATATAGTAAAGGAAGATGAACCACTCTTTGGGATTTGGGAACAGAGAACCATCCCTCGCAACAGCTGTTAGATGGTTTGGATAAATTTTTTTGCTGCATTTATGGGGGAAAACAGCAAAGTTTAATTGATGAAACTTGGAAGAAAATTTTTTAGAGGAACTTTCATCAAAACGAAAAGGTCACACACCTATCTCTGCTGCTAGATGGCAAGAGCAGTCTGCTACGACATATTCTGCGAGCAAATTATGTAGCAAGAATATGGCGGCAAGAACATAAATCACAAATTGAAATGAAAGAGCCATCCAATCATGGGTGGAATGAAGACTTCTCTGTTGACTGGATATCGGAACCTTCTATCCCCAGAATATTTTTTATATCGGAACAATAATGATATAGAATCAGATTATTTTGACGAAAGCAACATTTCGGAAGCAGATGAATAAGCAACGGCAATTGCTTTGTGGTATTTTAATCCATTTTTGACTCGTGATGCGCATGCACAAGCAAGTAGATGTTGGTGAGTGAGGAAAAATGTTGTGTTCTGTGTTTCTGTTTACTTTCCCATATAAGGTACTTGAAGCAGATTCAAACGTTCACTTTTAATTTGAAATGAGGCTAACAGGTATGATCTCACTTTGCAAGTTTTTCATTGGATAAAATGTTAACTTGTTGAAAGAACAAACAACATGACGTAGCATACTAGATGCTGGGCACGCTGTGGCAGGGCGGAACAATGAGCACGAGCACGCACAGCGACACCCGAGCATTTTTGACTCGTTGGAAGCATCAGGTGAAAAGAAGGAAGTTGTCTACCTCTAATCCTGATGCAACTAATACAACGATTATAGTATTTCATTTTCGTATTGGGAAATGAAAGTTTTTTAACTTTGATGAAACAAGATCGAAAACTAAAGTCAAAATAATTGCTTGGAGTGGTTTCAAAACAAATGTTTTTTGAATTTGCTGTGTTCAATCCTGAAAATTAAATCCAAGGTATTTTATGACTGGGAGTTAAAGTAAAAATGCAACGAATTTTTACAGGGTGTTTTATTTAAAAAATCTATAGATTTTAATGCACTGCTTAACGTGACGCAAATAAAATTTGCAAATTATGTATACTTTTTTCTCTATTAACCTTCAAAGTAGGCAATTTTGACCTGCAAACATTGTGTCTGTAACGTCAAGCAGGCATTCTTCTATTGAAATTTGACATGGCAAGCTGTGAGCAAGCACACACATGATGGGTATCTCGGGAGCAAATAAATCCTGGAAGTATTTACATGTCGTAGAGATATATAACTGAGACAATTGTACGATTATTCAGTGTTGTGAAAAAGTATCGTTTCATAACCTTGCTGATAGTATTTCAAAACCAATCAAACAGAACAATATCTTTTTAAGCAGTTCGGGAGACAGACATCATTCGCACCCACCGACCAGGATAGCAGGATTTTGTTCATTATAGCATTCATTTTTGCTTTGAAGTAAAGAGAGATATTGGGAAAGATTTTAGAGATGAGATTAAAGCTAAAATGAAACGCCATTTCTGTAATAGAGGCAGTAAACAAGCTCGTAACACAAAGTGGGACTCTCAGCTTCTTTACTCGGGCCTAAGCACTTTTTGCCCGGAGTGGTTAGGCCCGAGCCGACCAAAACAAATATCAGAAGATTTGAGCTTTTTGGGGTGATATCGAAGGAATTTTAATTTTTGAAGTTTCTAAAAATAATTCAATGTCTCTAATTTTAAGTTCAATTAGGTTATTACAAAGAATAAGACCAGGGATAAGCCAAATCAGGGCTATGTGTCATTCCACAGCAACTTGAAGCAACAGTGGCGATGCGGGATGACAAAACAAAACTCTCTAACTTTAAACAAAAATTGTGTCTCTAACTTTAAACAAAGTGACACAAATAGTTTTCAGAACGACGGCTAAAAGGTTCACTCTTATAGTGGTTCAGCCGGAGTTCAAATATTCCCACCCTCATATTTTGGGTCATCACTGTGACGCCACAGCGTTGCGATATTTTTTGCAAAAGGTGGCCTGATTCAAGGTGAAATTAAAGTAACTTATACTTGTCAGATGCACGTCAAAGTTGCATCAAACTCATCAGTACCTCTTTGGCTTTCATTTAAAATAAAAAAATCGACATGTCAAATTTCTTTACATTACCATTTAAAAAAACGTGAGAAGTCAATAAAATTAGCTATTTAGTTTTTGCTCAAGCTCAACTTTTAGGCTTGCGAAGATTGTATTTAATTTGATATTGTTTTCTTCACTTTCTGGATAATACAGTGAAATAAAAACCACCTGTCTCGAGTCACCTCGAGGTTCCTTTGATCTTAGGCAACTGAAAACTTCATACTGTATACATCTAAAAAACCTCATCTCTTCTTCATATTTGTGTATATGATATTCCCCCCTAATTTCAGGAAATGCCTGAATAACCCCCAAAATAATTGTTTATTGTCCTCTGTGGGTTGAGGATAATAAATCCTCCTGCACAGCCCGATGAAGGCCCAGATTCGTAATCAGCTCCGAAAACTTATCCAGAAAAACCATAAATGTCCCATAAATTCCCTCTTCAGGTGACGATACTCCGCCTTGTGCCTCTGGTCTATGTTAATAGTTGTCAGAGCCAGATCTGCCTGATCATGCTGGTTTATGAGAGATTTTCTAATGAAACAACTTATGTCAACGTACATCAACTTTATCAGGTTTTTCAGTGTGGTGCGCCCTGCTCCGTACTAAGGTTAGAAAAGGTAAACATAAAAACTGTTTTTATAGCTGCAGAAATAAAAACAACTGCCCACTGGAAAACCGATGCCAAACGCAAAGGGTTATCTACAAAGCTCGTGTATCATCAGCCAACAACCAGAAGCGAACAAACTATGTAGGACTGACAGAAGGACCTTTTAAAAAACGTTATCACACACATCAGACTTCATTCAAAGACAGGAGATAAGACAAGAGCACTGAGCTGTCTGAGCACATACGGAAGCTGAAAGATCGGAATGAGAAACATGAGATCAAATGGTCGATAATTGCAAGGGCGCAGGCATATAGCAACAAATCAAAGGAATTCAATCTTTGTTTAACCGAGAAACTGAAGATCGCAAAGGCAAACACGGCAACCAGCGACACCATCTCCGATAGACACCATCTCCGATCTTTTATTAAACAAAAGATCGGAGATGGTGTCGAAATGCCGACATAAAAACAAATTTTATATTTCGAACTTCAAAGATATTACGTAATCTATGCATTAATCACAAGAGACGAGTAGGACTCCATCGATATTCGATATGTAATTTGTAGAATTCAATGCTTGATACGGTTTATCTTGGTATCGTATGCCTTTACATATTATACTTTGCTGTCTGACAAATGCATAAAAGGCATGCAACTCGGAGTGGCAGCATAACTTCTTGTCTTTATTGAATAGATTCTATTCTACATACACATATATATTCTTAAAAGCACACTATGATGTACACAATACAAAAAACCTATAACATTGTTTCACAACATTTATAGTTTACACTTATATACAAATCTGCCAATATACAGGTGTCCGGATTCAAAGGCTACACTTTTCAGGAAAAAGACAAATAATCTTCATGATATTTTTGTACCAAAAATAACTGAATGGGATGAAATCCTTATAGATTGGAAACTAAATGTGAAATCCATTATCCAGCAAAATTCCCTGTCAACCCATTCCTCTGTGGTGAAATAGTATTTTCCTCAAATAAACAAACAAACACAAACCAAACCAAACCAAACCAAACAATAGGGCCATATTGAGTGAAACTCTGTCCAAATAATTGTTTAATTGTTTTCTCACAATGAAAGCTTTTGCGTATTTGTTGCACTGATGTTCTGGAGCAAAATTGTTGATTGCAATGACTGACAAATTATGACAATAAAACAGAAGTTCATGTTCATTGTTTGCTACATTTTCATCATACAGCTTTCGTGTGGCAATTTCAGGACCTGACAAGGAAAACCCAGATCCTTGTATATCCAAGAGCATCATTTTTCCTTCAGTCACCTTATAGCTGAAATGAACCAATGTTTGCGCTTTGTCATTTAGCTCCTTTTCATTTTCTGTTAGGTACAGTGTGGGCTCAGCACAACAGCCATTATTGTTGACATATTTGCTAAATTGTCCATGTAAAAATTCTTGAACCGTAGCTGGTTCACAATCAAATTTGGTGTAGTAAACCTTATTACATGTAAAGGTTTGACCAAATGATGGTGCAGTCTTCACTTCAAATTTGTTTGCTATGTACCTGGCTATTCATGCATTTGGATTTGTTTGCACCTATTGAGGCAGCCACGGTTATCCCTGATAGCCGTTCTGGCTTTTTCTTTGAGGCCTTTATCTTTGCCCATTGTGTTTACCATATTTGACAAATTGAAGACAATGGCCTGCTGACAATGAGAATCCCTTGGTTCAATGTTTCTTCAGAAGAATCCTTTCCCCTATAAGGTAAGCTTGAATTAGTTTCATTTACTATAAAATCAATAACAAAATAATTTTACAAGAACTGGGTGACTATTTGCTGTAATAATTACGCTATCTGGATACATTTCTGGAAAGCCTATCACATCTAAAATAACATCATCTACATCAATCTGGCTTTGCTTTTTCACTCTGTCTTTCAGAACATGTTCCATTGTGTTGATGGATGTTGTCACTGCAACTCGTACTGCAATTTTTTAATTTACAGGCATCCCTACATTCTCCAAGAGCTAGAAATTGAACAAAATTAGCAATGTCAAAGTTAATAAGCAACAATGCCAAAGAAAATGATAGATAAGCATATATCTCATTGCCTCGTTACCCTAAGTTTTCCATAATTCATGGTTGTTCTTTGGTCCGCAAGCTGAATTACTGATGGTTAAATCATTTTGTGACATGCTTGTTCTCTTCTGACCCAATATTCCCACGAAAACAGTATTTGTGCAACGCTATCATCAGTAGCAGGCGTTTTGTGGCAATGCATCCCTATAGGAACTCTCAAACACCAATCCTTCTCTATATGAAGACCTGATATCAACTCCAATGAAAGGAATAGGTATCACTCTTATGAGGAGTCTGAAATGTAATTAGTGCAACAAAGGCTTTTCAAAATACAACACAATTTTCAAAGCTAAGGGATTAATGGCCACTATTTGGCATGCATTTCATTACCCTTACAAAGCTTGTCTATGAAGTCCAGGTTTGTTGTGATGAACAGTGTAGCCATTGGAGTGACAATGGTGTTTGCAAGATACTATGCCTGGAGGAAATATTTTTTATTTTTGATCGAAAACAGACACGTTAGGAATGAATAGCAAATGAGCAATGCAATGAGATGTGATAACTGACTGCCTTGTTGAAGGTATTTTTTAACAATGCCGTTGAATGCTTCGATATTATTGACATCTTCCCAGTGCCCTGGTGAGGGATCTCTTGATAGGCACTGCACAAGGCCAGCATATGAAGGATCTGCAATGGGTGATAAAGCAGTTCTCAAAAGGGGGTCATGAAATGGATTCAAATTCCCTGCTTTAATTACAAATTATAGGAGACTTACCTGTAAGTTGAACTTTGATTGTAATTCTATGAGTCATTAGCCAGGAGTGAAGGAGCTGGACGAGAGAGTGCTAGCGCATTCACCAACCAGACTTCAAAGATAATGATTGGCACAAGTCTCGTGAATTGCGAAGGAGTTGGGTGGGGAAATGGCAGCAATCGTGCCCTAAACAGACAAGACAAACTTGATATGGGAGGGCGTCCAACTCCTTCACTCCTGGCTAATGACTCATAGAATTACAATCAAAGTTCAACTTACAGGTAAGTCTCCTTTAATTTTTAGTTCTATTTCGTCATTAGCCTACGCCATTCCATAGTTGTACGAGATTTCAAAGCTGGGACTGAGCCAATAGACAAAACCGAAGAAAACATAAAACTATCTTCAGTGAGCAAGATAAGTCACACGAAAGACATATATTTCATATGCAAAATGTATCAACATTTGCACTAAAATAGGCGAAATTCCATAATGTGTATGTACTCCATAGTACCTTAATCTGCCTCCGTTACCAATGCATTCCCCCTTTTTTCAAATAAAAAAAGAGAGGTCTCGAGAAGGAAGGGGAGATTTTGTATATATGGTTTGAAAACCAACAAATCTTCATGGTAAAAACAACAGTAATAATAAAGAATAACCAAACTAAATATCAAGATTATTATTCAAGGTTTTACTACTGTTTGCAGTTTCTAATATCGAATTTCCAAAATTAAAATGTTCTTGTGGTTTGTAATAAAATCTTTGGAAAATTTGTTCGCTCTTCCACCTAACTGCGTCAATAATGTCCGAAATTGAAAAATGCTGTTGAGCCGAATGGGGTGTCAAGGCTGCTCTTGTACTATGGGCTGTGAACTTCCAGTAGCAATGCCTGCTGATGATAAAACAGACTTTACCCAGCGAGCTAGCATATCCTTAGAGATGGGACAGTGTGGCTTAATGAAACTGATTAGTAGTTTTGTATTCAAAAGGCGTACATTTTCAGTTAATGTACTCCTATAAATGAGCAAATACACAAAGTTTTTCTTCACTTGGTTATTTAATGAACTCCAGTGGTCTTGTGATATCCTGGACAGGATTACTTTAATTTTTCTCTGACGCGAAAAATGTATCTATCTTCAAGAATATCCATGTCTTTAATATCAAGAAAGCTTATGGTTTGGCATCTCTGCCCAGAGAGAAGACATGGCAAGCTGTGAGCAAGCACACACATGATGGGTATCTCGGGAGCAAATAAATCCTGGAAGTATTTACATGTCGTAGAGATATATAACTGAGACAATTGTACGATTATTCAGTGTTGTGAAAAAGTATCGTTTCATAACCTTGCTGATAGTATTTCAAAACCAATCAAACAGAACAATATCTTTTTAAGCAGTTCGGGAGACAGACATCATTCGCACCCACCGACCAGGATAGCAGGATTTTGTTCATTATAGCATTCATTTTTGCTTTGAAGTAAAGAGAGATATTGGGAAAGATTTTAGAGATGAGATTAAAGCTAAAATGAAACGCCATTTCTGTAATAGAGGCAGTAAACAAGCTCGTAACACAAAGTGGGACTCTCAGCTTCTTTACTCGGGCCTAAGCACTTTTTGCCCGGAGTGGTTAGGCCCGAGCCGACCAAAACAAATATCAGAAGATTTGAGCTTTTTGGGGTGATATCGAAGGAATTTTAATTTTTGAAGTTTCTAAAAATAATTCAATGTCTCTAATTTTAAGTTCAATTAGGTTATTACAAAGAATAAGACCAGGGATAAGCCAAATCAGGGCTATGTGTCATTCCACAGCAACTTGAAGCAACAGTGGCGATGCGGGATGACAAAACAAAACTCTCTAACTTTAAACAAAAATTGTGTCTCTAACTTTAAACAAAGTGACACAAATAGTTTTCAGAACGACGGCTAAAAGGTTCACTCTTATAGTGGTTCAGCCGGAGTTCAAATATTCCCACCCTCATATTTTGGGTCATCACTGTGACGCCACAGCGTTGCGATATTTTTGCAAAAGGTGGCCTGATTCAAGGTGAAATTAAAGTAACTTATACTTGTCAGATGCACGTCAAAGTTGCATCAAACTCATCAGTACCTCTTTGGCTTTCATTTAAAATAAAAAAATCGACATGTCAAATTTCTTTACATTACCATTTAAAAAAACGTGAGAAGTCAATAAAATTAGCTATTTAGTTTTTGCTCAAGCTCAACTTTTAGGCTTGCGAAGATTGTATTTAATTTGATATTGTTTTCTTCACTTTCTGGATAATACAGTGAAATAAAAACCACCTGTCTCGAGTCACCTCGAGGTTCCTTTGATCTTAGGCAACTGAAAACTTCATACTGTATACATCTAAAAAACCTCATCTCTTCTTCATATTTGTGTATATGATATTCCCCCCTAATTTCAGGAAATGCCTGAATAACCCCCAAAATAATTGTTTATTGTCCTCTGTGGGTTGAGGATAATAAATCCTCCTGCACAGCCCGATGAAGGCCCAGATTCGTAATCAGCTCCGAAAACTTATCCAGAAAAACCATAAATGTCCCATAAATTCCCTCTTCAGGTGACGATACTCCGCCTTGTGCCTCTGGTCTATGTTAATAGTTGTCAGAGCCAGATCTGCCTGATCATGCTGGTTTATGAGAGATTTTCTAATGAAACAACTTATGTCAACGTACATCAACTTTATCAGGTTTTTCAGTGTGGTGCGCCCTGCTCCGTACTAAGGTTAGAAAAGGTAAACATAAAAACTGTTTTTATAGCTGCAGAAATAAAAACAACTGCCCACTGGAAAACCGATGCCAAACGCAAAGGGTTATCTACAAAGCTCGTGTATCATCAGCCAACAACCAGAAGCGAACAAACTATGTAGGACTGACAGAAGGACCTTTTAAAAAACGTTATCACACACATCAGACTTCATTCAAAGACAGGAGATAAGACAAGAGCACTGAGCTGTCTGAGCACATACGGAAGCTGAAAGATCGGAATGAGAAACATGAGATCAAATGGTCGATAATTGCAAGGGCGCAGGCATATAGCAACAAATCAAAGGAATTCAATCTTTGTTTAACCGAGAAACTGAAGATCGCAAAGGCAAACACGGCAACCAGCGACACCATCTCCGATAGACACCATCTCCGATCTTTTATTAAACAAAAGATCGGAGATGGTGTCGAAATGCCGACATAAAAACAAATTTTATATTTCGAACTTCAAAGATATTACGTAATCTATGCATTAATCACAAGAGACGAGTAGGACTCCATCGATATTCGATATGTAATTTGTAGAATTCAATGCTTGATACGGTTTATCTTGGTATCGTATGCCTTTACATATTATACTTTGCTGTCTGACAAATGCATAAAAGGCATGCAACTCGGAGTGGCAGCATAACTTCTTGTCTTTATTGAATAGATTCTATTCTACATACACATATATATTCTTAAAAGCACACTATGATGTACACAATACAAAAAACCTATAACATTGTTTCACAACATTTATAGTTTACACTTATATACAAATCTGCCAATATACAGGTGTCCGGATTCAAAGGCTACACTTTTCAGGAAAAAGACAAATAATCTTCATGATATTTTTGTACCAAAAATAACTGAATGGGATGAAATCCTTATAGATTGGAAACTAAATGTGAAATCCATTATCCAGCAAAATTCCCTGTCAACCCATTCCTCTGTGGTGAAATAGTATTTTCCTCAAATAAACAAACAAACACAAACCAAACCAAACCAAACCAAACAATAGGGCCATATTGAGTGAAACTCTGTCCAAATAATTGTTTAATTGTTTTCTCACAATGAAAGCTTTTGCGTATTTGTTGCACTGATGTTCTGGAGCAAAATTGTTGATTGCAATGACTGACAAATTATGACAATAAAACAGAAGTTCATGTTCATTGTTTGCTACATTTTCATCATACAGCTTTCGTGTGGCAATTTCAGGACCTGACAAGGAAAACCCAGATCCTTGTATATCCAAGAGCATCATTTTTCCTTCAGTCACCTTATAGCTGAAATGAACCAATGTTTGCGCTTTGTCATTTAGCTCCTTTTCATTTTCTGTTAGGTACAGTGTGGGCTCAGCACAACAGCCATTATTGTTGACATATTTGCTAAATTGTCCATGTAAAAATTCTTGAACCGTAGCTGGTTCACAATCAAATTTGGTGTAGTAAACCTTATTACATGTAAAGGTTTGACCAAATGATGGTGCAGTCTTCACTTCAAATTTGTTTGCTATGTACCTGGCTATTCATGCATTTGGATTTGTTTGCACCTATTGAGGCAGCCACGGTTATCCCTGATAGCCGTTCTGGCTTTTTCTTTGAGGCCTTTATCTTTGCCCATTGTGTTTACCATATTTGACAAATTGAAGACAATGGCCTGCTGACAATGAGAATCCCTTGGTTCAATGTTTCTTCAGAAGAATCCTTTCCCCTATAAGGTAAGCTTGAATTAGTTTCATTTACTATAAAATCAATAACAAAAT
This sequence comes from Sanderia malayensis, assembly GCA_013076295.1. Taxonomy (NCBI): domain Eukaryota; kingdom Metazoa; phylum Cnidaria; class Scyphozoa; order Semaeostomeae; family Pelagiidae; genus Sanderia; species Sanderia malayensis. The sequence continues at coordinate 3,189,756 of RQOL01000374.1, read as the reverse complement.
AATTTTACAAGAACTGGGTGACTATTTGCTGTAATAATTACGCTATCTGGATACATTTCTGGAAAGCCTATCACATCTAAAATAACATCATCTACATCAATCTGGCTTTGCTTTTTCACTCTGTCTTTCAGAACATGTTCCATTGTGTTGATGGATGTTGTCACTGCAACTCGTACTGCAATTTTTTAATTTACAGGCATCCCTACATTCTCCAAGAGCTAGAAATTGAACAAAATTAGCAATGTCAAAGTTAATAAGCAACAATGCCAAAGAAAATGATAGATAAGCATATATCTCATTGCCTCGTTACCCTAAGTTTTCCATAATTCATGGTTGTTCTTTGGTCCGCAAGCTGAATTACTGATGGTTAAATCATTTTGTGACATGCTTGTTCTCTTCTGACCCAATATTCCCACGAAAACAGTATTTGTGCAACGCTATCATCAGTAGCAGGCGTTTTGTGGCAATGCATCCCTATAGGAACTCTCAAACACCAATCCTTCTCTATATGAAGACCTGATATCAACTCCAATGAAAGGAATAGGTATCACTCTTATGAGGAGTCTGAAATGTAATTAGTGCAACAAAGGCTTTTCAAAATACAACACAATTTTCAAAGCTAAGGGATTAATGGCCACTATTTGGCATGCATTTCATTACCCTTACAAAGCTTGTCTATGAAGTCCAGGTTTGTTGTGATGAACAGTGTAGCCATTGGAGTGACAATGGTGTTTGCAAGATACTATGCCTGGAGGAAATATTTTTTATTTTTGATCGAAAACAGACACGTTAGGAATGAATAGCAAATGAGCAATGCAATGAGATGTGATAACTGACTGCCTTGTTGAAGGTATTTTTTAACAATGCCGTTGAATGCTTCGATATTATTGACATCTTCCCAGTGCCCTGGTGAGGGATCTCTTGATAGGCACTGCACAAGGCCAGCATATGAAGGATCTGCAATGGGTGATAAAGCAGTTCTCAAAAGGGGGTCATGAAATGGATTCAAATTCCCTGCTTTAATTACAAATTATAGGAGACTTACCTGTAAGTTGAACTTTGATTGTAATTCTATGAGTCATTAGCCAGGAGTGAAGGAGCTGGACGAGAGAGTGCTAGCGCATTCACCAACCAGACTTCAAAGATAATGATTGGCACAAGTCTCGTGAATTGCGAAGGAGTTGGGTGGGGAAATGGCAGCAATCGTGCCCTAAACAGACAAGACAAACTTGATATGGGAGGGCGTCCAACTCCTTCACTCCTGGCTAATGACTCATAGAATTACAATCAAAGTTCAACTTACAGGTAAGTCTCCTTTAATTTTTAGTTCTATTTCGTCATTAGCCTACGCCATTCCATAGTTGTACGAGATTTCAAAGCTGGGACTGAGCCAATAGACAAAACCGAAGAAAACATAAAACTATCTTCAGTGAGCAAGATAAGTCACACGAAAGACATATATTTCATATGCAAAATGTATCAACATTTGCACTAAAATAGGCGAAATTCCATAATGTGTATGTACTCCATAGTACCTTAATCTGCCTCCGTTACCAATGCATTCCCCCTTTTTTCAAATAAAAAAAGAGAGGTCTCGAGAAGGAAGGGGAGATTTTGTATATATGGTTTGAAAACCAACAAATCTTCATGGTAAAAACAACAGTAATAATAAAGAATAACCAAACTAAATATCAAGATTATTATTCAAGGTTTTACTACTGTTTGCAGTTTCTAATATCGAATTTCCAAAATTAAAATGTTCTTGTGGTTTGTAATAAAATCTTTGGAAAATTTGTTCGCTCTTCCACCTAACTGCGTCAATAATGTCCGAAATTGAAAAATGCTGTTGAGCCGAATGGGGTGTCAAGGCTGCTCTTGTACTATGGGCTGTGAACTTCCAGTAGCAATGCCTGCTGATGATAAAACAGACTTTACCCAGCGAGCTAGCATATCCTTAGAGATGGGACAGTGTGGCTTAATGAAACTGATTAGTAGTTTTGTATTCAAAAGGCGTACATTTTCAGTTAATGTACTCCTATAAATGAGCAAATACACAAAGTTTTTCTTCACTTGGTTATTTAATGAACTCCAGTGGTCTTGTGATATCCTGGACAGGATTACTTTAATTTTTCTCTGACGCGAAAAATGTATCTATCTTCAAGAATATCCATGTCTTTAATATCAAGAAAGCTTATGGTTTGGCATCTCTGCCCAGAGAGAAGACATAACAAGAAAGCTACTTTTAATAAAACATCCTTCAGGGAGAGCTCAGAGGCACTTGTTTGTTTTCGGAAATGATCAAATGCTGTTGTAAGATTCCAGATGGAACTATGTTTGGGGAAACATGGCCTTAATTCATATATACCTTTCATAAACCGTCGTACAAGAGGGAGCTTACCAAATGGTGTAGGTGATTGAATTTGTAAAAAGGAGGAAAGGGCACTCCTAGCTGTATTGATTGAGCTATACGATAAATTAGCCTCATATAAAGAGATTAGAAATGCCATTGCCTCTACTATGGATGGAGAAACAATATTGACACCCTTTGAAATGCAAAAATCTAACCATTTATTTAAGCTAGAAAGGTATTGGCTTTTGGTGGCGGCACGCCAAGAGGCTAGAGTTATATTGATTGTTTAATCAGAGTGTCCCTGTTCAGAGAGCTTACTCCTGATAATAGACATACAGAAAGGGTGGTTTTCTTGTGTAGCAGATGTTTCTCCAAGGGCAGTGTTGGTAGGGTTAATAGATTTGGAGAGGGTTTGAGAACTATCAGTGGCAGTACTAACATATACGGTGGCCCACAAGTGCACACCAAATTCAAATTGCTCACACCAAATTCAAATTGCTCACACCAAATTCAAATTGCTCACACCAAATTCAAATTCACCACACCAAATTCAAATTCACCACACCAAATTCAAATTCACCACACCAAATTCAAATTCACCACACCAAATTCAAATTCACCACACCAAATTTAAATTCACGACAGAAATCAAACTTCAGCGTTCAGTAAAACAAAAGTAAAACTACAAGATCTAGCAAATTACACATAGTTGTTGAGACAGAAACATGGCTGACGAAGTCGTAGACGAAGAAAGGTGGCCTGTCGAATTAAAATGCGAAACATGTCGAGGCAGTGCACATCCTGATGATAATTTTTGTTCCTCATGTGGAGCTAAAATGGACATGGAGGCCATTGCTATCCGGACATACTTCTGTGAAGGGTATGAGTATAAAGTAATTCTAGCATTTTTGGCAAAATACCACGACATTAAACTGAGTTTACGCACTCTGAAGAACAGATTAAAGTCCATGGGGCTAGGTAGAAGGGGTCAGCAATTCGACGAGCGAGAAGTCAGGACAAGAGTAAGACAAGAGCTGGAAGGAGCTGGGAGTTTACAGGGATATAGAAGTATGTGGCATACTTTGCGGAGAGAGGGCATTCAAGTTCCAAGGGTCGCCGTTGCTACTATCTTAAGAGAAGAAGATCCTGACGGTTGTAGGGAGAGAAAAAAAGACGATTAAAGAGAAGAATGTACGTAAACCCGGGCCCTAACCACGTCTGGCATATCGACGGGTATGATAAATTAAAGCCATATGGCTTTGCGATTCATGGATGTATCGATGGCTTCAGTCGCAAAATACTTTGGTTATTCGTTGATCGTTCCAATAATGACCCTGGCATCATTGGAAGGGCGTATTTGGATGCTGTTAAGCGATTTGGAGGATGTCCTGTTAAAGTAAGAAGTGATCTCGGAACAGAGAATGGAATAGTAGCTAGTGCTCAAGCCTTCTTTAGGAATGATCTCTCTTCACACACCTATGGAACTTCTCCACATAACCAGCGAATCGAAGGTTGGTGGTCGTTTCTTAGACGGAATAACTCGTCCTGGTGGATAAACATATTCAAAGACGCAATGGAGAGAGAGATTTTTACCCCTGGCAACAATGTGGAAATGGAGTGCCTCTGGTTTTGCTTCTCACAAGTTATCCAGGAAAACCTAAATAGAGTAAAAAGTCATTGGAATTCCCACTACATCCGAAAATCCAGGCATGAAACAATCGCAGGAAGGCCAAACGAATTGTATTTTCTACCGGAGTTGCATGACGCCAAAAGTTTCATACAAGAAGTCGCCGATCAGGATATTCAGACGGTGTTTGATAATTTTCATGTGCAACCAAAAGAAAGCGACTACCAAGATTATTTCAGGTATGCAGTCGAAGAGGCTGGTCTGACGTTACCTAAAAACTGGCAAGATGCCTTTGATTTGTATCACACACTTTTGCGTTTAGCTTAGATACCATGGTTGAGACGAACACGAAAAAGAGAGCATTTTTACACAACATGATATAATATCATAACTAACAAAGAATGCAAAAAATATATCGTAACATAACGAGAAGAAATCTTAAAGAAATCCCTTGGAATGCAACAAATCTTATGAAAGATCTCTTTAGAAGTCTTGGATAACATAACATTAACATAAATTTACTAATATAATAAATTTATTCCACGAAAGAATAAATTGCATTTTGAGATCTAATTAATAGGCCATGTTTTCTCAAATGCTGTGTCGAGAAAAAATCAAGTTGGTTTTGCGATCAATTGTTGAATATGATGCACTTGTCCTAGATACAAAAATTAGATCTCAAAATGCAATTTATTCTTTCGTCGATTCGTTGAAAAAGACAATTTTAGAAATTAGTTCAATATTGCATTAGTTCAACTCTTAGTTAGGCAGACCCAAAGGTGTTACCTTTGCAAAATGCAATTATAAAGTTTTTGTCAAAGCTTTCTTTATCCAACATGTGTGCGACTGGGATAATAATTTCCCTGCTACATGCTTTCACTACTGGGAAACAAACCCTGTGCTGAGGATTCCTCTCCATGCAATCATGGTCAAATCTGACCGTGATTTGCAATGACTCCCCATTCAATGGTTTGTGCTGTTGCCCAGTTAACCATCCAAGAACACCAGCAGGGGTCAGTTTGGCATTGTGAAATTTTTCTTCGGATTCAGTTTGAGCATGGGGGTCTTCATCTTTGTAAGCAAGAGGCTCTGAATATCCAGAGACAAGGTTATCTTCAAAATTGAAAATACAGTCCTGCAAGTTGTCCAGGACAATCTCTTCTTTGTGCAGCTTATCTGGGTCCTGGCTAGAGAACACTGGAGATAAGACAGAAGCTAAATACATGGAATCTACCTTATCAGCATCCCTCTGCAGCACAAACAACTTCTTTAAAAGATCAGGATGATCTCTGAGTGCATCGTAAATGCCAAAGAGAGATAAACCACGACTGAATTCTTTCAAATAGAGTGACCGTCGATTTATCACACTGACTTTGATTGTCGCAATGATTTCATCTTTCTTTTTATCTTCGACAATTCCAGTATAACCATGGTCAATAATGAGATCTTCGTGTTGTTCAACGTTCTCTCTAATAGTTGAGAACATTCTATTATCAAATTCTGACAGAAATTTATCAATTCCAGCATCTGCAATACCTTCAGATAGCATTAAGGCATAAGCATTTTCATCGAGAAAGACTGGAGCAGGGCCACCTTGAGCCAGTGACACTGCTACAATCTCACCACATGCCTGGAACAAGCCATTGGCTACATTTGACATAGAATCGATAGGAGCTCCATTTGGGAACATTTTGCTTCCTATTTGTGAGATGGTTGTTGCTAAAAACTCCTTAGAAAGTGCACCTGTGTCAATGCCATTTTCTCCTAAGAACTTAACTCGCAACAATTTTGCTGGCGATACCTTTGCAGCTTCTCTCTTCCACATAGACAGTACTCTAGACAGAGGAGAACTTCTGCGAATTACAAGGAAGAAATGCCCGGAATTTGATTTAACTTCATTCTCAAAGCCTTTAATCACCTCTTCAAGTGTATTGGTAGCTTTTGGTGCAATGATATTTGTACTGCTTTTGATGTTGACTCCTGCAATCATATCCTGGGTTCCTTGGTCTTCTGTTGCCACATCATTTATTGCTGCTGTGCTGCTTATTGCTGCACTGCTTCCGGCTGCATTGTTCAACCACATATCTCCATAATCAGAAATGTTAATTGGATTTATGGGCTGCCCAAAGTTGCTTGAAATGCTTGCGAACACCTCCTGCTGTTGGTCATCTTGGTGAAAGTAATTCTCAAACTTTTGCATCTTTGGAGCTGGGTCTGACAATTCATCACCACTGTCACTCTCAATATGTAGATATTCATTGTGATCTCTTTGTTTACAAAGAAACAATGTTATCTTGTTATAATCTCTACCCAGTTCTTCTTTATATCTCTTTAGGGTAAAGAATTCAGCCTTTGCACCTGGTAAGAATTGGGCTTTTTCGAAATTGGAAAGCAATAGAATATACTCTTCTGTGTCCTCAAAAACATCACTATGAAATGCACTCCATTTTGCAAGTGCCTTTTCCTTAATTTCAAAGTAGGGTGCTGTGTTTGACACCGCCAACATCATTTTTTTCCCTCTTTTCACTTTAAGTTTCATTGCCATGTCACTCCACTCAATGAGACCAATGTTTATTTGAACATCTTTCCCATCAGCATCTTTGTCTGATTTCTTCTTTGTCACAAGAGTTTTCCATTGTGTTCCTTTGGCCTTTTTGAATTCAGAGAATGATCTCACTCTTGGCGCTGGTGCTGTCGGTGTCGACGCCAAGTTGCTCAGAGAGACAGGAGAACTTGCAGTTGTGATTTCTGTTGAGGAAAATTCTATTTTTATACATAATGATACCTAAAATTTTGCTAATACATAAAGATACCTAAAATCACTGCAAAAAAATTCAAGTGAAGAAGTTGATGAATAATACTAAGTTTCAAAGATCTTCGGCATGCACAAAAAAGCTTTTTTCCATCATTCAGCCTGGATATTGTGAAAAAAATTTGGAATGATAATTTTTGAATAGTTGGTGTGCATTTCACCATAAACTTTAAATTATGAACAACTTTGCATTCTCTCTGCTAGATTGCTTTAAGCTTTGAAACATTCCTTGACTGGTGAGAGGTTGAATCAACTGAAACTTTTCTTAGAACAAGATCTTTAAATCATGCTAAAAATTCAGTAATTTGGTAAAAATAGAGGGAATTAAAGCAAGTTTAAGTTTAACATTTTGAAAACATTCTATCAACGTATTTGATTGTTTCATAAGCTATAAAACTTGGTCACACGAGTCACAATGGAATGGCTGACAATAGATAGGCCTACAGAATGAGCCTAAAATAACGAGTTAAAACAAAGTAGTAAATTCGCACATACCTTTTCCACAGCTAGAACAATATCTGGCTGTGGTTACTGTCTTGATTTTTGCTCCACATTGGGAGCAAAAGATTTTCTTCCATTCATTTTCTTCGTTCATCTTATCAGTGATCAGAATCGATCAACAACGTGCAGCCAGCAGCAGCAACAACAATGGTGCACATTTGAATTTGGTTGCATTTGGTGTGGTGAATTTGAATTTGGTGTGGTGAATTTGAATTTGGTGTGGTGAATTTGAATTTGGTGTGGTGAATTTGAATTTGGTGTGGTGAATTTGAATTTGGTGTGGTGAATTTGAATTTGGTGTGGTGAATTTGAATTTGGTGTGAGCAATTTGAATTTGGTGTGAGCAATTTGAATTTGGTGTGATGAATTTGAATTTGGTGTGAGCAATTTGAATTTGGTGTGCACTTGTGGGCCACCGTAAACATAGACATTAGAATCGAGTACCAGGTTTGTGCTGGCAACCTTGGCACCACAAGCACTCCAGTTGCTTTGTTTTGTTAGATTTTTTGTAGCACTTTCAGAATACAGCTAAATGGAGGAAAACAAAAAAACGAAAATCAGTCCAAATAATAGAGAAGGCGTCAACATAAGTTGCCCCTGGGTCTGGTCTGTATGAGTAGTATGTTGATAATTGGTTGTTTAAACGAGAGGCAAACAAATCTATATCCGGGTCAAAATTGACCTCTCTTAAAGCCTTGTGTAGAACTGGTGTGTTCAATTTCCATTCAGTGTTCCGTATGTGGAAATTTCTAGATTCTTTATCTGCTACCACATTATCTATACCAGGAATATATGCTGCAATGATTAAAATATTATTATCAATACAAAGCTGCCAAATTTCTACAGCAATCTCATTGCACACATCACTTTTGCAAGTACCCATGTTATTGATAATGCTAACTGCAGAGGTATTATTGATCATGTTCTTAACATGTTTATATGAAATTTGCTCAAGAAATGTGTTGATGACAAGAAAGGCAGCATGTAACTCGAGGTAGTTGATGTTTTCAACAAATTCCTCTGCAGACCATTGCCTGCCAGTAGAGACATTACCCAGTGCTCCACCCCATCTTTGCAGTGAAGCATCTGAATACACTACTAACTCGACGGGGGGCTTTCTTATTAAATTGAAGGAGTGGACTATGTGATCAATCCACCATTTTAATTCATGCTTGGCCTTGGTAGATAAGGACATGTTAGCTATAAAGTTTCCCTTGCTCCTTTCAAGAGCCGTAATAATAATAATAGTATAGCATATCCGGCTTGCAGTGCTTGCAAGATACATGCACTGTTTGCCTTATGCAACGCTGCAAATTATTTTAGAAAGTTCCTTCCACTTGTCTCTGTTTTTAGCTAGTTCTCTCAATGCGACTAAATCATCTCTAGTTTTAAATTGTTTTTCCTCTATATCTTTTTTGTTGTTTCCCTCTACAATATCGTTGTGCAATTTCACCGGCAATGTTATTCGTTGATTTCCCCTGTATTTTTTGGCAGTATGTGGTATAAGTACCAGTCCATGGCCTGCTGACATGGTGCTTCTAATGGGAGTCTTAACATATGCCCAAATGTTCTCCATCGAGTATCTTTCATGTCTTCGCTTAACTCTCTTTCTTCACATTCTTCGTACAATTGTTTGTTTGTTAAACTTCGGTATCCTTGTGATATTCTTCTCAGATGTTTACAATGAATACAATTAGGAGTTTCTGTTTCCTTCTTTGTTAATCCCCATGTTCCATAATTGTATGTCAACACTGGTTTAACTAGGGTCTTGTATAACTGTAATTTTCTCTTGTTGTTAGTCCATACACTGAGGTCGAATCCGTAGGAAATTTTTGCCCCCGAAATCACTTTGCACCATCGTCAACTACCCCATTTGAGGATCCAAAAAATCGAGGGTGGACTTCTGGGGTCATGGTAGGTCCTTCACAAATGACCTTCGAAGTTGACCCCTTTGACCGTATTTGGTCATAGTCTTACTGGACGTTTTGGGGTGCTTGAGTTAGTTTAAACAGCGCTCCTGCGCTAAATAAAGGTCTTGCTATTATTATTTACCTATTAATCGAGCTAAAACCTGGGTAAAAACAAAAAATTCCACAAAAATTACTGCGCATGCGTGAACACTTTTCGACAAAAATTGATCGCTAAGTCCTGAAATATTGCTATTTTATAATGGATTTCCATTAGAAGTACACTCAACTATAGGCATAATAATTCCCTAGTGGAAAAGTTCATTCACAACTTTAATTAAAACGTAAATTTAAACTAAACTCTCTATCTTCCAAACTTGAATAAAAAGTCCAACTGAAACGGTGTTGCAAAGGGTTAGCTCAATGGATGCAACCAGGTGGGTTCTTGCAGCTTGAGCCATCATCTGCAGAAGTGCTTTGAGAGTTGCAAAACGAACAACAAGGTAGGCCATTCTTTTGACAGGTACATCGTACGCTGGGCTCTTTCCATACGTGCAAAATAGAGAATACTTCTCTGGAATTGGGTGTAATCCTAGATCAGGGACCAGTAGATCATCCTCTACTACAAATGCATAGACACTAAGGTCGAGAAATGAGAGCTGGTGATCTAACAGAGTTGTTATGATATTTTTCGCAAAGAAAGCTCTCAAAATATGCGCTTTTGTTGCGTGCATGGTAGGGGGAGTTCATCCAGACTTCTTCCCCTGTTGTGGTGATACATCCAGATCCTTAGGGCCTGTTCATGTGAGCCCGCAAGCCCGCTTACCAGGCCAGCTGACTAAACGAGATATCACCTACTCCCCAATTCCTATACAAAATTAGTTTTCTGTTCATATGAGAAAGCAGGCTGGCCCGCTGGGCGAGATCTCACTGCGGCACTATCGAGATCTCGGCAAGTGGGCTGGAAATTTTCCCATATGAACACTCCATCCCGCCTACCGGGCCAGAAACGTGTCAACTGCGCATGCACAACCATTATTTTCATTGTCAATTTCTCAAGTGACAAATATCATGTTACAGTTTCTATCCCGGCAGGGGGGGGGGGGGCGGAATTTTCTCATATGAACAGAATTTACATCTGTCTGGCTTAGTGAGCTGGCCCGATAAGCGGGCTCAAATGAACGGGCCCTTAGTTCATCCATTGTTTTGCATGCTGTGTTTCTTTTCAGGACTTGAACTAAGTACTCCTCTGCTTTACCTATCTGCCTTTCCAATGACAATCCAACCGTAATTCCAAAGCTCTGTAAATGGTAAGCAGGGTTACACTCAATAGCTGCTTTCTTTGACCCAACTTTACTGGCATAGTCACAACCCGTCCGAGTATGAGCAGCTGGTAGAACTTCTCAAATATCATGTGATTGAGAAGCCGCCAGTTCATGAAATGCCACAAACCGACTAGAGTCACCTACACCAGTCTTGACGCAAAGCTCTTTCAACCCATTTACCTTTAATTGTTGCCAGTAGAACAGGAGGATCACAGTGTCATCAGTATCTGTTGGCAATACAATTATTCTCTTTGTACCAGTTGTCATAGCATGCATTGCATGGGGAATAGCACGGCAGTCAGCTTCTATCTGAAGCTCTTGTAGATATGTTGATATGTTACTTATTTTTTTGCGAAAAATATCATAACAACTCTGTTAGATCACCAGCTCTCATTTCTCGACCTTAGCGTCTATGCATTTGTAGTAGAGCATGATCTACTGGTCCCTGATCTAGGATTACACCCAATTCCAGAGAAGTATTCTCTCTTTTGCACGTATGGAAAGGGCTCAACGTACGATGTACCTGTCGTTTTGCAACTGTCAAAGCACTTCTGCAGGTGATGGCTCAAGCTGCAAGAACCCACCTGAACCCAAGTTGTGAATGAACTTTTCCACTAGGGAATTATTATGCCTATAGTTGAGTGTACTTCTAATGGAAATCCATTATAAAATAGCAATATTTCAGGACTTAACGATCAATTTTTGTCGAAAAGTGTTCGCGCATGCGCAGTAATTTTTGTGGAATTTTTCGTTTTTACGCAGGTTTTAGCTCGATTAATAGGTAAATAATAATAGCAAGACCTTTATTTAGCGCAGGAGCGCTGTAAAACTAACTCAAACACCCCAAAACGTCCAATAAGACTATAACCAAATACGGTCAAAGGGGTCAACTTTGAAGGTCATTTGTGAAGGACCTACCAAGCCCCCAGATGTCCACCCTCGATTTTTTGGATCGTCAAATGGGGTAGTTGACGATGGTGCAAAATGATTTCGGGGGCAAAAAATTCCTACGGATTCGACCTCAGCGTATGGACTATGTTGATTTTTGACTTTTTCCATATTTTCTTTACTTCAGCCATTGCAATATTTGAAAGTTGTTTTCTCCTAAGAGAACAACTTTCAAATATTGCAATGAATTTAAAATATTACAATCAATTTGCTTTCAAGAGCCGTAATCTTGCCCTTTTCAATGGATTTATAATACAAGGCTCCAAACTGAACAGCGAACTGGAGACAAGGTATCCAATGATCTTAGCTACATATTCAATTGAAAGGTTATTAGGGTTATTGAAGGCAAATATAAGATGGCTCTTGATTTTGGATTTCTTTTCCGCTTTCAGATACACCTTCATTGTTAATGATTTAATCTCAAACCCCCAAAAAGTAATTTGCTGTTTTGGGATGAACATAGACATTTCCGGGTGTATGACAAAACCTAACCTGTCAAAAAGTATGATTGTACCTATCACATTTTGCACACAACGCTTGTAGTGCTTGAGTCGCCCTGTAGATAAAAATCATCAATACAGCCAGCTATTATATGACCCTTAAGGTGTAGTTCTGATAGGATTGGCTTAATGATTTTAGTAAATTTCCGAGGGCAGCTTGAGAGTCCATTTGGGAATGCAGTGTACATAAAAAGTTTATTCAGATACATGAATTTCAAAAATTTCTGAGATTGGGGGTGTATTTTGACATTGTAGTATGCGTCTTTCAGATCACTGGGGGCCATTCAACAGCCAGGTGTAATCAGAGCTAACATTGTATGAATATTTTCCATCTTAAAATGATTGAGCTTCACAATGTGACCAAGTGGAACTCTCTACCGGAAGAGGTCATCACTGCTCCATCGCTGGACTGTTTTAAAAATAGACTGGACAAATACAGGAAACATTTTAAATTTAACCAATCGCCAATTCCATCGTCGGCAATTCAAAATTAGTCAAAAAGTGCAATCACAAGAAGAAAACGTTGTACAGGCTTCTAGCCTAATTTGACGATGAATGATTTATTATTATTATTATTATAAATTCATTAAACTTCCTGAGGCTTAGAATTAAACGAATGCTCCCATCACTCTTTGGTACAGAGAAGATGGGTGAAATATATTCCCCCTCTTCGTGATGACTGTCAACAATGACACCCTTACTGAGCAGCTTATGTATTTCTTGAACAATATCAGGCATATGTTCTTTATTTATAGAATTTACTGGATAACCAGCTTGTGGTGGGACTTGATCAACCAATTCAATTTTTCCCCTAAAATAGTTTCCAAAATAGTGGGGTCTGAGGTTATTTCACACCACCGGTCATAATAGCTGGCTATTTGACCTGCTTTAAAATTTGCAACTTTGCAAGATAAATAATCAATAAGCATTTTCAGAAAATATTTAACAAAATTATATATCTGCTCTTTGCAGTTTCCTAAAGCTTGATGAATCTCCGCAGTTGTTGGTGTTGTTGCTGTGCTTGGGAGGTGTAAGCTTGTCAGGGAGGAAAATCAGACATCCTCCCCCTTACCCCTAGAGAAGGTTTTGAGCGATTTGAATATGCTCCACAACTCCGGGAATATGTTCTCTGTGCAGCATTATTGGCATACCCTGAGGGTGTAGGAAAGCAGTAACCTTGTTTGGTTCTATTAGCATTCAAAACAAGGGTATGGACAACTTTGTTTGTTGCCTTTAATGCCTCAATTGTTTTAGGGAGGTCATCACCAAATAACATTTTGCTTGGTGTCATGTTTCTGGAGCAAACTTGTTTATAATCATTGCTCAAATGCGGGCGAAGAGTGTCACAGCGTTTGAATGACATCTCCTGACTGACATGGCCCAACAAAACAGTGCAGCCAAGAAGCTGTGCAATTACTACTTTGAACTCAACTTGAGATTTTGGCTCTCTTGCTTTCAGCAAATCATCAATAGTTGTTTAAATATTGTCAGTTACACGGGCAATTGTGTCTTATAAGGAAGACATCCTTATGTCACCCTGTTTGCTATTTACCGGTAACTTGGACCATATTTCTCGGTTACCTCTAGGCACCACTAGAGAATCACAATTCTTGGGGACCTTGTATTTTTCAAGAATCGCTTTGCGCTTTTCGTGGTCAAATTCAGTAGAGAATTTGGCATTTATAATTTTTGCCATTTGGTCTGAAATGGGTGGACCCTGCTCCTCTGAGGGTGGAAGTGATTCACCTGAAGAATTAAGGAGGGAATTATTATCAGATTCATCCTCCAAATCACAGGCCTGCTGGCCATCAAATTCTTTTCCCCCATAAAGGCTTAACACGTCGTCCTCGGTGGACCGTTGTGTGTGATTGATTTGGGTCTCTGTAGACTTGTACGTGGTTTCCATCTGTGCGGGTTGGGAATTTTTTGCCTCTGCAGGTTGGAAATTTACTGTCTGTGCAGCTATAAAAGCTGCTGTCTGTGCAACTCTAGGTATTGCATTCATGGATGCTACAGATTCCAGATCATCGTCGATAATCACACGCTTAGTGGGGGGATACGGATACCCATCAATATGGGCCTTGGGCGATTGTTTTCGTTCCGCCATTAGAGTCGCCAAAATTTCGTTTGTTTGCTCCATACTGGCCTTCATAGTTGATATTATATGCATAACATCTGGGGAAACTGTACTAGATTCAGTACCAGAGGTATTTATATCGCCTTCAGTCTCTTTGGACGTCGAAGGATCATCCCCAGTAGAGGCCATGTCGACCAGACAGGTAGCGTGATGGAATTTGTCCAAAATGACAAAGAATGTAGGTTTTAGGCAAAAAGGAAACCAAAAATAGGACTTACCTGATCTCCTTTCTTGACTGAGATGTGTATCGATGACTTGATAACTTGGATGCACCAAGGAGAAGACGATTTGCCAAAAACTTTTAGCGTGTCGAAATATCGTGGTCTGGTCAGCATCAAGAGCTTAGCAAAAACTGGTTGGCGCCTGCGCTAGTACTCTCTCGTACAACTATGGAATGACATAGGCTAATGACGAAATAGAATGAATTGATCATATATCAACATTATGCGAAGATATAACAGTTACATCCAACACTGGCACCAAGCATCCAAAAGACTGCAAGAAGTAGGTCTACTGCCTTGCTTTTGCAAGACACAGGTGAACCAATAATCAAGACACCTGATATGTTTAACAATGCCTCTTCGCATAAAGTGTCACATTCTAATTTACCATTGTACACAATTTAACAATTTAACAAAACAAACAAATAACAGGGAAAGAAAACGAACAAAAGACAAACATGAACACAATTACACTTACAATTACTTTTTGTGAATGTTTGTGCCCCTCACCAACGACAATATTTCTTTTGTTGGCACATCTGCCTACATGCACCTGGTGTGTGCTTCTATTTCTTTTTCTTTTTTTTTTTGTTGTTTTCTTTGTCTTTTGAATCTTTTTTTGTAACAATTTTTATATTTATTTGATCAGATGTCCTGTAGAGAAGAACACATTGGTACAGAAGGAGTTAAAAGTAAGCAATATGTTATACACACAGATGAGATGGGAATTTCGCATTGCAACTTACGCTATTTCATCCTTTGTCAAATATATATTAATTTATTAATATATCAATATATCACTACTCTCTTTATATGGGATGAAGCTTCCATTAATTATTGTATATTATATTATCTATTGGTATGTTTCACAGATGAGATGGGAATTTTGCATTGCAACTTACGCTATTTCTTCCTTCGTTAGATGCCTGCCTTCAGTGCTTACAAAGTGAAATTTTGTTCCTCTTTTGATGGCATTGAATTTGAAGGCGCATTCCCTTTTTAGTGCTGCAATATCACTAAAGTCGATTAGCTAGGATTAATATGACAACAATATATTAAAAACAGTGACTTGCACAGGATACAATTGTTTTCCTTGTAAAGCAATTTCATAATCTGTACATAATATTTATTTAGATTTATCAATATATGGATGAAAGTATTTTTCAATGTTACCTTGGTTTCTTCGCCACAATAAACCACTGTTGGCTCCTTTGCAACAGTGTTCGCAACTTCAGGCTCCATTGTTTCGGGGTCCTCGGTCTCAACCGCTTCAGCGTCCTTGGTCTCAACTGCTTCAGCATCCTCGGTCTCAACTGCTTCAGCATTGTCAGTCATGACAACTTAATTTTCAGTATCCATGTTAAAACTATATATAAATAAATTGTCATTGTCATTCAATGAAAGGTGAGTTAATAGGGTATCGGTTGTTTCAATTTGCCTGTACAGTTGTGTTGATGTTACAATAATATATACTTTTAATGTATTAATATGACACACTTTCATTTTCTGCAGATAATGAATAATAATTATCTTTCTTACAATGAAGAGGAGAGACTAAAGGCCGGCAGAAAACGCAGAACTGAATACATGAACTTACGGTAGCAGTAGTCACAAAAATTATGTATTTGAAGTGAACCTGTTAAGGATAAAATTGTTATTGTGATAATATCCACTGCAATGGCAATTATGACATAAAATATAGCACTTTGAGCTTTTTTAAAGCTCTTTAGTTATAAATAGCCTGTATTTTCATTTGAAAGTAAAAGCAACATTAAAAATACATGTACTTACGTAAATTGTTGTTTTTCTTGTTGTGAGTTTAAAAAATTTTTTACGCAAGCTAAGTCCTCTATGACGCAAGAGAAATTTTAAATTTCGCGCCGCTATTGTTGTTGTTGCTAGGACGCCGATATTCCCGTGAAAATCGGCGTATTCGCTCGAGGACATTACGTGGTGCTGCATTGATTTTATTGTGATTGTAGTTTTCAAGAGCAACAAAACTTGGAATTATGCGATTACTATTAGAATTACAAATTACAATTGCGATGAGAATACACGTTTTTTTATAAGGAACCTAGCTGAGGGCCTAGTTGTTTAAGTTCGTTATTTTGAGATCCTTTGACCACTTTGTAGTTGTAAAAGGTCTTTAATTTTAAGTTTGGCATTTGGTGGACATTATTAGTGCAGAGGCAAGAAAAGCATTCAAATTCATCGTTTTGCTGTGTGAAAGGATAAGAGGTTAACACATGAAGAAGCTTCATATAATGTAAAAGTACTGAAAATCAATGGAACCGGCTTCCTAATTTTAAATAGTGCGGAAATATTAATATACTAAAAATTAAAAGATGCCTTAGTGATTTGGCCTGTAGTAGTAAACGTTCCTTAAGTTTTCTACCTTATACATGTACAATAGGGGACAAAAGTCCTTGGGACACCTGAAAATTTCATCCCATAATGCTGTGCTTCTGCACACTTTGTTCTCTGTGAGCAGAATGCGACCCCCACTCCCCCCAAAACAATGTTGTCTTGTGCGCCAGTCCTTTCTTTTCGTCAGGCCAAAAGAATTTCGGCGATATTGAAAAACACCGCCTCTACAAACAACATTGTTATGGGGGGGAGGGAGATGAAGTATGCGTGTAAAACTTGCTAAAATCCTGGGTGTCCCACGACTTTTGTCCCCTATTGTCTGGTATCAAATTCTTCAAACACGTCACTTATAAAGCTGGTTTTCGTGTTTTCTGGGGTTTTCAAGGGCGCTGATCTCGATGAGCATGTCAAAAATTTTCTATATCGTACGTATGACGTCATACCACGTGATTGTCCCATTTTTGGCCCATTTGGAGCTCTAAAGTGGTCGTGTTGTCCGAAAGGAATTGTTTTTTTTTTGTGGAAACCATTTTGGGAATGAGAACAAGGTATTGTGAACATATTGTGAAAAAAACGAGTCTGAAAATGGTATAAAAGTGTCTGAAAAAGGCATGTTCGTGAACTTGAAGTATGCGTGTAAAACCTGTTATAGGTTCCTTATAAAAAAGCTTGTTACTTCAAGTTGCCATTATGTTGTAATTGTTCTGAGGATTCAATAAGTTTCTGTGCTTGCATGTTAATTGTATGGGAAAGCTCTTTATGATATAAGACACATTGTAAGATGGTAGTACAGTTCATGTAATACAGTGTCTACATACTGAAAACGTAAGCAAGTGTCAATGATATTTTCAATTGGAATGTTGTTGATTAAAAAAAAAACAGAAATATTTTGTGAAGCACTTCCACAGTGAATGAATGAGGAGACACCATACACTATGAGGTTCTGGTTAAAAAGATATCTACAATGGGAAACTTATCATGCAAGACTCTCAATATTCAAGTAAGATAACAAAGACATATTTATGCACATATAGATTATTAGAATGCATTAATAATGTTTCCTTGTGTGGTAAGAGCCATCTTAGCTTGTTTTGTCCAGTGTATTGGAGGATTCTATCAGTGATTGGTACAATGTATGCTGTAGTGTCAATGACAAAAAAAAGACACATGCTTGCCCTCGCAAAAATGTTTGTAACAATATGTTCAAACTACAATAAATGAAAAACATTTACTAATATAAAACAGGAAGACATTGACAAATTGACACACTCAAAATACAAACAACTAACGACGACGGACAAATACACACTAAAACATAACTATTTATTCTTACCAACTTGCCAATTGCAAGGGCTGACACGATATACTTGAAAATATGCTTGAAAATATGCTTGAATATGCTTGAATGTTTTATCAATACCAACAACATAGAAAAACTAACTTGAAGGAAAATACACAGACATAAATACCCTACAAACACAATAATAATTTCACACACATTGGCACACTTGATAATACGAGTCATATACATATATCACAAACATACTTGACAACGTTTTGACGACACTTGACGACACTTGACCACACTTAACGACTGTTTAACACTACACCATAGAGCTTAATATAATAGGAAACACAAGGGAAAATGAAACAATAAAGGTACACACATAACTACAAGAAAAGTACAAATTTTCGTTCAGAGTCCTGACTCAACACTCCCCCACAGTTTGATGAAATTTGTACTTTATGTTGGACGCTTTATACAACACTTCGCTTCACAGTGAATACATGTCCAGGTCATTTCCCCAAGATGATGAGGCATTGGGGAGAATTGAGGAATTTCAAGAATAGGTTGATTTACTTCCCTTTCTTGATGTTCGATGGGTTGGGGGACATGATCTTGGTGTTGTGGTGGGATTTCGTAATGCATTTCAACTTCTTGTGGTTGTACCGCTATTTCATTCTCATTTTCAAGGTTGGGTTGCAATTCCATAGCAGCAGGCAATATTCGTGGATCCTGAAATGCAATGCAATCTAAGTTAATATAATTCAATCATGTGTTTTGAAATGCACAAAACTGGAACTTGTGAAGATATGTCTATTTAGAGAGCAAAATAATTTCCTGACATGGTCCTATGGAGAATGACTGGTGTAATTCAAGCCAATTGTGATGGTAGTCTGTTTTACCTGATTATCATGTGGAATTGGAATGTGTTGTTCCACGTTGATTTCATCAGGTTGTGCTGGCCTTTCAATTTCATTATTTTCATTTTCAATATGTGTTTCGGGTTGCATCTGCATTGGCCGTATCTGTTGAAATGAACATTAAATGAAATCATTTACATTAAGTTTTTAGTTATTGGAAATTTTAATGTTATTAATATACAGTTCCCATTGATATAAATATACATGGGGACTTATAATTGTACATGTCTGAAATAGGTAAATGGAAAAGGGAGTTGCCTAACTGTAGTTAACTTGTGTTAACAATTTTGTTTTACCTCATTGTCATTTTGAGCTTAAATTACATTAAGCATCTCCACATTTGCCGTTTGTATTGCTGCCGGACCTTCATGATTACGAATCAGAAGGGGTGGTTGCAACTGCATAACCATCGGTGGTACCTGCGGATGGAAAAATATTGATAATGTGGTTGATATAATAACTGATTTGATTTTGATAGTTTTTTATTACAAAAAGCTGTATAATATATGGTTGACGTGATTGGAAAAGTTTAGCAGAAATTATTGAGTTGTGTACCTGAAGTTGAGGGGCCAGTGCTGCAGGATATTATAAGCCAATGTTTATTGGTTGCGGTACTGCTATAAGTCCATAGTGGGGAAGCATCGCAGGTAGTTGCCATGGCACAAACGGTGCTTGCATCTGTGGATAATGAACTGGGAGTTGTTGATATTCTGGGACTGGTTGCTGAGGGTATTCTTGCTGCAGCTGGTGAAGATCATTCACTGCTCCCTGTACCGTATTATCGGGTGGTAAATCAGCAGGATGAGGCTGTTGGTTATTCTCACGACTTCGGTGATTTGCTTTCCTTACTTGATCGCAGCGCCTTGAGCCGGTGATGCTTTTTCTGGCTTTTTTTGGCATTTTGCGAGAGATGATATAAAAGAAAGAAAAAAATGTGTTTTATATGCAACCCAATTTAAGTGAAAATGTTAATATTTGAAACATGAGTGATTTTTGTGAGCAAGTGGATGGGTTTTGTTGTTTTTTGGTGAGCTGCAAGATAAAAAAATAATTTAAAGCATAATTGTAAGAAATGTTTGAAATTACTCTTGATCGTGGAATTAAATTATTGGTTATTTGAAGTTCCCAAATAAAAATATTGGAGCACTTTATCTTATGACCTACAGCACTCTTTCTATTGTGTTCTTCAAGAACTAAAAGGAAAACAGTTGTGATAATGTATAAATTGGTAAAGTTAATCATCCATTGGATGTGTTTGTGAAGGCTAGATTTTATTTGCATTATGCAGTTAATTTGCTTTTTATTGATAAGAAATTGTTGCAATTGTTCAGCTAAGTAGTTAAGCTTCAGATTTGGGATATGAATGTACATTACAGGGTGAGGCATTTAAACATTAATTAAAATAGGTTTTGTATAGGAACAATTCTTGTCACACTCACCAAATATTCGGAGGAATGAACTTGTTTGAAAACCTGTTTTTACAAAAGAAGAAAGATGTTTTGGATGAATTGATTATCTTGTAAACAGAAAGTTGCCATTGATACTAAGGAATGTTTAACATTGTCAACATTGTCAACTTATTATTATGTTGATAGATTGAGTGAAGAAATGAGAATAAAAGGTCATGCTGAAGTAAAGGAGTGAAATACTTACTTTATAAAAAAAATTCGCTTTACTTTACCTTGTTAATAACAAAACTGGCTGGACATTAGCCGAGAAACCAGATAACAGAAACGCTAAAAAGCAGATGACAGAAACGCTAAAAAGACAGTGCATTGCGATGCAATGAAAGACAACGTTGCTTTAAAGAAGACGCTGTCGGTGTAAATAAGGATTGTTTAGAAAAGGTAAATTTAAACATTCAACTCACCAATAACAAAGTAAAACAATCTTTCTAATAATTTTTTTTCAATATATAGATATTATTATTATTTTTTGCAATTTCTAACAACGTTAGATATTGAACAAAAATGTTACATTTGCTGTAGCAAGAAAGTAAACACGCAATTGCTATTTTAAATTCGCGCCAATTTGAAAGTTTTGTGGCCTCTATTCGGCGGCGTGCCTCGTTGTTGTTATTATTATTCTCATGATGATCCATTCGATTCGACGGAAAGGCAGTTGAACACAACAACAGCAAGAGCATGTACTAGGCACCGAAGAGAAAAACGGCCCTGGTCTTCGTTGATGATGGGGAGAAGTGTGGTTGTGAAGGGGAACCTCTAAGTATAAGAAGAAATAATTTGGTAGACTTTATTATGCATGATATCTAGAAATACACCATTTCTCGGACACATGGAGAATGAAGTACATTGATTTTTTGTGATCTGTTATATCTTCAGAAATATTGCTGCTGGTAAAAATACCAATAATAAGAGTAGGCCATGGAAGGTTGACAAAAGGTAAGAAAGTTTAATACGTTTTTTGACTTGGTGAACACATGAGGTGGAGGTAATTAATTAATGATTTGCAGTTACAATAAATTACTTACATTTATAGACTTCAGGCCACATGAAAAGATCTGAGATGAGCCAACATGCTATAAAGTATATTACATGATTTCTTCTTGTTTTTCAGGTGCCCAGACATAAAGTGAATGTTTGTGGTCATTCCTTGTGAACATAATTATAGTCAGGTGAATTCATTTTAAGATTGTTAATTGAAGATCATTTGTTCAAAAAAAAGGACAGTGTCTGTTTTGCAGTGATCTTTTTTGAAGATTTACAAAAATTAGAAACTAGAAGCATTACATATTAACATTAACATACTTACTATAGATACTATACATAAATATATACATCAATACATACCCTATATACTATATATAAATATAATACATAATATACATACCCTACATACATACCCTACATACATACATACATACATACATACATACATACATACCCTACATACATACATACATACATACATACATACATACATACATGAGCCGGGTTCGGTCGCTTCGCTCCCTCCCCGGAGGCGATCAAGTAAACAAAGCTTAATCTGGTTGGCGCGCTACGCGCGCTGCATTCGCTGCCGCTCATGCCCATACATACATACATACCCTACAATAGATACCCTACAATACATACCCTACAATACATACCCTACAATACATAACCCTACAATACATACCCTACCATACATACCCTACAATACATACCCTACAATACATACCGTACAATACATACCCTACAATGAATACCTACAGTAGGCTTTTCGCAAATTTATTTGGGTATTTTTGGAGTTCAAGACTTGATTTACCAAAATTGGCCGTGAAATAAAACCCGTGCAAAAATAGCAATTTAAACACGATTCACCAACTTTCAAATTCAATTAGCGTGGCAAATTTTTGTCCTACACACCCCACGAAAATATCAACACGAAGCTAATAGCTTGGCGAACATTTATCGAAAGTATTTGGGTGAAAAAAACAAAGTTTTGGCAAGTTAAAATTTAATTTTCTCGAATGCAAAACACACGCGTGTGGCATGAAAATTTCGTGTTTTCCAGCAAAACCCAAACTCGGCCAAAACTGTCCAAAAACAGAGGAAAATCAACAAAACAAAAAAAAAAACAAAGCCATATAACTTTAGTTCTTGTGTAAGTAAACAGTTATCGAAAGTTTAAATGGAGAAAATGGGCCCAGAACGACCCGAGAAAATCAAAATTGTGTTCGTGTTTTGGTTAGGCCCTGCAGCCGAATAAAAAACGTGAGGTTAAACAAAACAAAACTCGTGCTATTTTCAGCCAAAAACAATTGAATAAAGGAAATACCTTGAAATAATTGTCCACCAATTGTCTCCACAGGTCCTGACAACAATTGACACGTCTTTACAATTGATTTCCGGCACGTATTCGTGGTTAAAGCCGAGCAACTTGCCGCCCGTTCAACTAAAAAAACACGTGCTTCTCCCTGCTCGTTTTGCATCTCATTAACTCCATCTTCGGAACTTTCTAGAAAGTCGGAACACAAAATGGGCAATAACTCCCGAACCGCTGGGGTTAGAAATTAGCGGAAAGCTTTACTTTCATCAGCGCAATGCAGCCATCATTTTGATACCAATTTGCACCCTTATTGACCACCCGAAAAAAAGCTTTTATGGATACAACAAAATTCCTTTGATCCCATTGTTTTTTCAAACGTCGATTGTTCAAGAAACAATAGGTCATTGTTCACAGTAGGTGGGTCACGTGTCGACGTAGATTATATAATAGAGACTAGCCGGGGGCACTCGCTACGCTCGCTTCCCGGAGCCCGTCAAGTAAACAAGGGTTAATGTGGTTGGCGCGCTTCGCGCGCTGCATTCGCTCCCGCTCATGCCCTGTCCCACCCCACGTACATTGTTTTGGCTTGCCCTCGCTCCCCTGTCTATCTATTGTCACGATTGCAGTGTTTAACATGCATGGAAATTAGTTTTAGCGATCAGCCTCGTTTTCATTTGAAATCCTCGTTCTTTGAGATAAGCCTCGTACTGATGGTATAGTAGATAAGATGCAACATCAAAGTTTGTTTTGTTTTAGGGACAACAACAATTAGCCTGCTGGTAGTTGAGTGCATCCATTGACACTTGGCTGTGGTCCTTTGTCAAGCTAATATGAATAGTAAAGGATGATCTATGATGAGCATCCAGAATTTAAATTAATGTTGACTTACAGAGGTATGGTTTTGTTTCCATGATAAGATGATACTGACGCATTGATTTTTAATAAAGCAATAGGTATATAGCCTCCGATACTTGCATTTGTACAAAGATGTATATCAGTAGATCTACAACATGAAAGAGACAAATTATATTATATTTAACATGTTGGTATATTACTATAAAGGTTAATAAAGAATTAGATTTGGATAAGATAGCTGTTGGGAGTTAAATATGCTGTTAGTGAAAAATTGTTGATGTTGATTGAATGTATGTCAATATGAAAAGAAATAAAGAAATGAATATTGATGAGTATGACATGACATTACAGTATGACATCACAGACCAAACAGATCATGTAATGCAATTGGCACAAAGAAGCTTTATATAGAACATAAGTATAAGCACCGTAGACGGTGGGTAACCAATGTAGAAGTACTTCATAATCATCATGATTGGGATGGGAATTGCATGGTGAAAGGGGTTTCATAGGAGTATTGGGCTTGGCTGGTAAGGCAAAGAAAAGAAGGCAGCCACAAAGTGGAAAAAATCTTGAACAAAAATATTATAACCGAATTAAAGCCACTGGAACATGTGGGTTTAAACACTCTTTCCCAAAACAATAAATATAAGCCATGAAACATAGGCGGAGTTGTCAATTTTGGCCTCAAGAAACTATATGTTATCAATGAGTGAAATACAATTGGCCTAAGCAATTATATGGGAACTTGAATAGGGTGAAACTAAAAATAAACACTACTTACTCCTGAGCTGTGGCAAAATGAATGTTTCTCTCGGCTTTACTTTTTCTTATTTCAGCATCAAGTCCTGTTGCGATCCACGATGTGGGAAACGAATATTCGGAGAGCACAACTACCGGCATGATAAATTGCTACGTTGAAGAAACATAGCATAAATGAAAATCATAGAACAAATTCTATTGTTATGCAGCCTCGTGTTGACGTGATGATGCGATTGAGCTGGATTGGCTAACAATGAACGCACGCAACCCAAGAGAACTGAACTGAATAAAGAACATGCTGGCATTGCGTCCTTCTTTTCGTTCTTTCTCTTCTCCGACTTGGTCACCGGCGATGGTAAGTAGGTTTTCCACATCGTTTTATATCATTGCGATCTTTGAAGTTACATCTTTAAAATAAATTTGTAGGGTTTTTGTGAAGGTTTTCATTCATTTTCCCAGTGTATAAGACTTGAGGAAATATAGTATTTGATAAAGTCCCTTGAGAGTAGGCCACATTTCAGAAAAAGGGATGCTAGAGTTAAGACACATTGTATGTATTGGAAAATGAGATAAGATTCTGTGCTTCTTACGTTTTGTTTCAAGTATTATTTGTGAGTTTTAGGTAGTGCATAATTTGTGTGGTGCGATTAAGCCAATAAGCGTGTTAATGAGGCCAGTTGTTGGCTACCTATTCTTTAGGTAAGTATTGAAGTATAGGAGCCCTTGACTCATGCGAAAGTCCATCTAGTTCATTTATAAATACGGGTTTGCAAATTTTTAGGGTTTAAAGGTACTGTGGGTGATGAATATTTGTTGGCGAAATGCATGGTTTTTGAAAGGTAATAGTCTTGTTATTATTTTTGCAATGTTATTATTATTAATTAGTATTCAAATCTACCATTCTACACATTTTAACAATGAAGCAAAACAAACAAATAACTGTGAATGAAAACGAACAAAAACAAACATTAACACAGTTCACATACAATTATTTTTTGTTACTGTCCCTGCCCCTAACCAAATATAAAATTTCTTCCGTTGGCACATTTGCCCACATGCACCTGGTTTTGTCTTCAACCTTTTTTTCTTCATTTATTTTTTTTTCTTTTTTATCTTTTTTGAATCTTCTTTTGGTGAGAATTTTTATTTTTATTTCCTTAGATGTTCTGTTGGAAAGAATACAATGTTTAAAGAGTTTAAAATGAGCAATATGTTTTATGCGTGAATGAGATGGGTATTTACCATTGCAACTTACGCAATTTCATTTTTTGTCAGGTGCCTGCCTTCGAGGCTCACAAAATTAAACTTTGTTTCCCTTTTAATTGATTTAAATGTGGTGCCACATTCTCTTTTCAGGGAAGAAATATCTTTGAAGTTGAATAGCTATGACAAATAGGACAACAATGAATTTAGAAGGGTGACTCAATATTGTTAAAACACAGGATACAATTGTGTTTCCTTGTGAAACAGTTGGAAACGTTGGTGTTCACAACATTTATTAAATTTATCAATATAAAGATGAAGGTAATTTCAATTTCACCTCTGTTTCCTCACCACAATGAATCATTGTGTGCTCATTCTTATCAATGTTGGCAACTTCACCCACAACTGTTTCATTTGTTTCAGTCACAATTGAATCTTGACTGGCAACTTCGTGTTCAGTATCCATTTTTGCACTATATGTAAATATATTGTCATTCAATGAAAGGTGAGTTGATAGGCTATCAGTTGTTTGAATTTGCCTCTACAGTTCTCTTGATGTAACAATAATATATACTTTTAATGTATTAATATGACACCGTTTTATTTTCTGCAGATAATGAATAATAATTACCTTTCTTACATTTAAGGGGATAGACTAAATGCAGGCAGAAAACGCAGAAATAAATACATGAACTTACAGTATCAGTAGTGGCGAAAACTATCTATTTCAAATGAACCTGTTAAGGATGAAATTGTTATTTTATTGTGATAATATCCATTGCAATGGCAATTGTGACGTAAAATATAGCAATTTGAGCTTTTTTAAAGCTGTTTAGTTATAAACTAGGGGTCATCACTCGCTTCGCTCGTTCGCCCCAGCCCGTCAAGCAAAAAAGGCTTAATCTGGTTGGCGCACTTCGTGCGCTGCATTCGCTTTGCTCATGCCCCTTTCAACCCCACTTACAATGGGTCAGCTCGCTGCGCTCGCCTATGGTTGGCGCACTTCGTGCGCTGCATTCGCTTACGCTCATGCCCCTTTCAACCCCACTTACAATGGGTTAGCTCGCTGCACTCGCCTATGGTTGGCGCACTTCGTGCGCTGCATTCGCTTCAGCTCATGCCCCTTTCAACCCCACCTACAATGGGTTAGCTCGCTGCGCTCGCCTGTGGTTGGCGAACTTCGTGCGCTGCATTCGCTTTGCTCATGCCCCTTTCAACCCCACTTACAATGGGTTAGCTCGCTGCGCTCGCCTGTGGTTGGCGCACTTCGTGCGCTGCATTCGCTTACGCTCATGCCCCTTTCAACCCCACTTACAATGAGTTAGCTCGCTGCGCTCGCCTGAGGTCGGCGCACTTCGTGCGCTGCATTCACTTACGCTCATGCCCCTTTCAACCCCATGTACAATGGGTTAGCTCGCTGCGCTCACCTATGGTTGGCGCACTTCGTGCGCTGCATTCGCTTACGCTTATGCCCCTTTCAACCCCACTTACAATGAGTTAGCTCGCTGCGCTCGCCTGTGGTCGGCGCACTTTGTGCGCTGCATTCACTTACGCTCATGCCCCTTTCAACCCCATGTACAATGGGTTAGCTCGCTGCGCTCGCCTATGGTTGGCGCACTTCGTGCGCTGCATTCGCTTTGCTCATGCCCCTTTCAACCCCACTTACAATGGGTCAGCTCGCTGCGCTCGCCTATGGTTGGCGCACTTCGTGCGCTGCATTCGCTTACGCTCATGCCCCTTTCAACCCCACTTACAATGGGTTAGCTCGCTGCGCTCGCCTATGGTTGGCGCACTTCGTGCGCTGCATTCGCTTACGCTCATGCCCCTTTCAACCCCACTTACAATGGGTTAGCTCGCTGCACTCGCCTGTGGTTGGCGCACTTCGTGCGCTGCATTCGCTTACGCTCATGCCCCTTTCAACCCCACCTACAATAGGTTAGCTCGCTGCGCTCGCCTGTGGTTGGCGCACTTCGTGCGCTGCATTCGCTTTGCTCATGCCCCTTTCAACCCCACTTACAATGGGTTAGCTCGCTGCGCTCGCCTATGGTTGGCGCACTTCGTGCGCTGCATTCGCTTACGCTCATGCCCCTTTCTACCCCACCTACAATAGGTTAGCTCGCTGCGCTCGCCTGTGGTTGGCGCACTTCGTGCGCTGCATTCGCTTTGCTCATGCCCCTTTCAACCCCACTTACAATGGGTTAGCTCGCTGCGCTCGCCTATGGTTGGCGCACTTCGTGCGCTGCATTCGCTTACGCTCATGCCCCTTTCTACCCCACTAAAATGGGTTAGCTCGCTGCGCTCGCCTGTGGTTGGTGCACTTCCTGCGCTGCATTCGCTCACGCTCATGCCCCTTTCAACCCCACTTAAAATGGGTTAGATCGCTGCGCTCGCCTGTCTATCTGTTATCAAGAAACATTGACTGATAGGGCGCACTTCGTGTGCTGCATTCGCTTCACTCATGCCTCTTTCAACCCCATGTACAATGGGTTAGCTCGCTGCGCTCGCCTATGGTTGGCGCACTTCGTGCGCTGCATTCGCTTTGCTCATGCCCCTTTCAACCCCACTTACAATGGGTCAGCTCGCTGCGCTCGCCTATGGTTGGCGCACTTCGTGCGCTGCATTCGCTTACGCTCATGCCCCTTTCAACCCCACTTACAATGGGTTAGCTCGCTGCGCTCGCCTATGGTTGGCGCACTTCGTGCGCTGCATTCGCTTACGCTCATGCCCCTTTCAACCCCACTTACAATGGGTTAGCTCGCTGCACTCGCCTGTGGTTGGCGCACTTCGTGCGCTGCATTCGCTTACGCTCATGCCCCTTTCAACCCCACCTACAATAGGTTAGCTCGCTGCGCTCGCCTGTGGTTGGCGCACTTCGTGCGCTGCATTCGCTTTGCTCATGCCCCTTTCAACCCCACTTACAATGGGTTAGCTCGCTGCGCTCGCCTATGGTTGGCGCACTTCGTGCGCTGCATTCGCTTACGCTCATGCCCCTTTCTACCCCACTAAAATGGGTTAGCTCGCTGCGCTCGCCTGTGGTTGGTGCACTTCCTGCGCTGCATTCGCTCACGCTCATGCCCCTTTCAACCCCACTTAAAATGGGTTAGATCGCTGCGCTCGCCTGTCTATCTGTTATCAAGAAACATTGACTGATAGGGCGCACTTCGTGTGCTGCATTCGCTTCACTCATGCCTCTTTCAACCCCATGTACAATGGGTTAGCTCGCTGCGCTCGCCTATGGTTGGCGCACTTCGTGCGCTGCATTCGCTTTGCTCATGCCCCTTTCAACCCCACTTACAATGGGTCAGCTCGCTGCGCTCGCCTATGGTTGGCGCACTTCGTGCGCTGCATTCGCTTACGCTCATGCCCCTTTCAACCCCACTTACAATGGGTTAGCTCGCTGCGCTCGCCTATGGTTGGCGCACTTCGTGCGCTGCATTCGCTTACGCTCATGCCCCTTTCAACCCCACTTACAATGGGTTAGCTCGCTGCACTCGCCTGTGGTTGGCGCACTTCGTGCGCTGCATTCGCTTACGCTCATGCCCCTTTCAACCCCACCTACAATAGGTTAGCTCGCTGCGCTCGCCTGTGGTTGGCGCACTTCGTGCGCTGCATTCGCTTTGCTCATGCCCCTTTCAACCCCACTTACAATGGGTTAGCTCGCTGCGCTCGCCTATGGTTGGCGCACTTCGTGCGCTGCATTCGCTTACGCTCATGCCCCTTTCTACCCCACTAAAATGGGTTAGCTCGCTGCGCTCGCCTGTGGTTGGTGCACTTCCTGCGCTGCATTCGCTCACGCTCATGCCCCTTTCAACCCCACTTAAAATGGGTTAGATCGCTGCGCTCGCCTGTCTATCTGTTATCAAGAAACATTGACTGATAGGGCGCACTTCGTGTGCTGCATTCGCTTCACTCATGCCTCTTTCAACCCCACTTACAATGGGTTAGCTCGCTGCGCTCGCCTATGGTTGGCGCACTTCGTGCGCTGCATTCGCTAACGCTCATGCCCCTTTCTACCCCACTAAAATGGGTTAGCTCGCTGCGCTCGCCTGTGGTTGGCGCACATCCTGCGCTGCATTCGCTCACGCTCATGCCCCTTTCAACCCCACTTAAAATGGGTTAGATCGCTGCGCTCGCCTGTCTATCTGTTATCAAGAAACATTGACTGATAGGGCGCACTTCGTGCGCTGCATTCGCTCCCGCTCATGCCTCTGGCTACTCCTCTTACAATAGTTTGGCTCGCTCCGCTCGCCTCATAATCGCGTATCATAATTTATTTTTAAAACTTTGACTTTGTTTACATTAGGCCTAAGCGTCACAGTATGCCGAAGCAACAATGGCGGTCGTACAAAAACTAAAACTATCTCACTCAAAAAACAAAACAAAACTATCACCTGTGTTCTCAATTGTCTCCTGTAATTTTCCAGAGGTCTCTCAAACAATTAGCAAGGCTTTACAAAGATAATTCAGGTCGTAAAACACTTTGAAAGGCGCCCAGTTATCCTTTGTGTTGAAAACAAAAACACGCATCTTCTACAAAAGTACCTGCTGTTCAACCCGAGGGCTAATTTGCATGATAACGAAAAACGCGTGACTTTTCACGTGAAGTCACGAAAGAGCCAATCAAATTGCAGCAAAAGGCGAAACGCGTCACGTGAAGAGCGAACGCTTTCTTCGAAATTGGAGTTGGAGACGCGAATTTGGAAGTTTCGCCAGCGTAAACCGTAGTTTTTTCGTGATAGCACAATTAGCAGAATAATTAGTGGAATAATTCAATAATTTGGGAGAAAATCGAAAAACAAAATCCATTACCCTGGTTAAATTAATAAACTAAGCATTCAGTGTGAATTTCATTGCCATATACCCACGTACAAAAAAGCCTTTGTGATTACACAGTTCGCCGTTTCGGCCCATTGTTTTTGGGCGTTCGACCTATTGTTTCGGGTCGAATCTATTGTTTTTGGCAGGGAAAGTGCGTCATCACGTGACATCGCAGAATAGTAATATTAGATAGCCTGTATTTTCAGTTGAAAGTAAAAGCAACATTAAAATTACATGTACTCACGTGAATTGTTGTTTTTCTTGTGGTGAGTGAAAAAAATTTTTACGCACGTTAAGTCCTCTATGACGCAAGAAAAATTTTAAATTTCGCGCCGCTATTGTTGTTGCTAGGACGCCGAAATTCCCGTGAATATCTGATGATAATAGTATTAATTAGCTCCAGGACATTACGTGGTGCTGCATTGATTGCATTGTGATTGTAGTTTTCAAGAGCAAAAAAACTTGTAATTATGCAATAAGTATTAGAATTGCAATTACCATGAGAATATACGTATTTTTTAAAAGGAATCTAAGTGAGGGCCTAGTTGTTTAAGTTCGTTATTTTGAGATCTCTTTGACCACTTTGTAGTTGTAAAAGTTTCTTAGTTTTAACTTTGGCATTTGGTGGACATAATTAGTACAGACGCAAGAAAAGCATTGAAATTCATCGCTTTGCTGTGTGAAAAGGTAAGAGGTTAACACATGAAGGAGCTGCATATAATGTGAAAGTACTGAAAATCAATGGAACCGGCTTCTTAATTTTAAATTGTGCAGAAATATTAATATTATTGAAAATTAAAAAGTTCGTTAGTGATTTGGCCTGTAGTAGTAAACGTTCCTTAAGTTTTCTACCTTATACATGTAGGTTCCTTATCAACAGTTCCTTATAAAAAAGCTTGTAACTTGAAGTTGCCATTATGTTGTAATTGTTCTGAGGATTCAATAAATTTCTGTGCTTGCATGTTAATTGTATGGCAAAGCTCTTTATGATATAAAATACATTGTAAGGTGGTACTGCAGTTCATGTAATACAGTGTCTATATACTGAAAACGTAAGCAAGTGTCAATGATATATACAATTAGAATGTTGTTGACTAAAAAAAACAGAAATACTTTGTCAAGCATTTTTCCACAGTGAATGAATGAAGGGAGACACCATACATTATGAGGTTCTGGTTAAAAAGATGTCTACAATGGGAAATTATCACAATGTATTATGCAAGACTTTCAATATTCAAATAAGATAACAAAGACATATATATAGACATATAGGTTATAAAATGCATTAATAATGTTTGCATGTGTGGTAAGACCCATCGTAGCTTGTTTTGTCCAGTGTAATGGAGGATTCTATCAGTGATTGATACAATGTATGCTTGCCAATAAATTTAAAAATCTTGTGTTGTAATGGTTGTGAAATCATTGCCATCTGTGCCTGGCACACTGAGTTTACAACAACACATCTACCTGATAAGGAACATCATTAAGTGACAATGAGGAAGAATTAAGTACAGTGGAATCCCGCTATAATGAACTCTGTAGGGACCGAGAAAATAGTTCTCAATAGCCGGAGTTCGTTATACAGAAGGCACATTTTCTTATGAAGAACTCCTTCCCAGAATCCAAGGGACAGGAGTTTTAGTTCGTAATAGCGGGAAGTTCTTATAAACGGGGTTCGTTATAGTGGGATTCCACTGTACGTACAGGATTAAAAGACTGTAAGTGATTTGTTAAGAAAACATTTAGTGATAGTCAATGTAGAAATAGTATTCAGCCTTTATTTATTCAGTCTGCTTTTCAATTAGGGTGCATTAATTGATTTATCTATTGATCTGGAACAGAGAGCCCCATACCTTGAATATTATACCTGACTTGGGAAATAATTTGAAGAGAACATTTTGAACCATAGATTGAGTTTTCCATTGCCTTTAACTAAATGAATCTGTACAAAAAATAGAAAATTAATGAGTGTGGTAGACGAAAGAGATATGCAATGCATGTGCAATGAGGAAGGTGGTAAGCAAATAAAGTGTGGATTTTTCCCAGGGTTTGAACTTGACTTTCACTGGTTTCCTTCATGTACATCACAACAATTAAACATTTTCAATAAACACAAAGTTGAAAGCAGGTTCATGTGGGGATATCAATGAGCTTTGCTTGTAAAACAAAGAAGGCAGCCACAAAGTCAATAAATTGGTTAGGAACTATATTCACGGAAATAAAAGCCCCAGGAAGATGTTGGTAGAGCAATGCACATTTCTTCTGAAAAGAAAGTACTGAAAAAACATTGGAAAATTTCCAGAATTCTGGCCTAACAAACTATATGTAAACCGTGAGTGAAGTAGAAATGGCCTAAGCTAAGCAATTTCCATTCAACATATCAAATTCAAAGGGATGGAAATGAAAATATACATTGTTGACCTCTGATTCATAGCAGCCTAGTTTTCTCCTTTAAGTCAATAAGGGTATACATGAGCTTTATTTTCTGTCATTTCAGTATCAAATTGGGTTATAAATCTAAATATCCATTGTTTGATTGTGCAAAATGAAAATGAACCTTATTTACCTTTGGTGAACAGCAAGGTAGTTGTTTCCTTTAAGCCAGGAAGGCTTTATGAGGTATAATTTCATTGAGTTCAGCAACAAAATCCAACTGGATGCCATTTGTTGGCAGACAAAAACTTAGACCCGACAGACAACAATAGTGCGATGATGAGACATAACATAGATGAGAATCATACATAGACAGTACAAAGGCGTTTGAAATGAGAGACAGAAGTCTCGTCTCGTTTCAATGATCTTAGCAGAAATGCATCTAATTAAAAACAAAGTCAATAAAATTTGTTATGATATTATTGAATGGAGATTTATATGGGACAAATACACAAATATATGAATATTGAAGCTCTAACGATCTATCTCCTGATTATCTACTATTGAAAACATAAATCGCTATTCTAAAAACGTTATCATTAATGCGGAAGATCTGAAAGATACACAATACAGTACAAAGACATGTTTTGAAAGGACGTGGATAGATATTTGTATTGTATGCGAAGTACAAATGCGAAGGGTTCAGTCATGATAAACTCTACCATTCAAATTGGTGAATTGTCAATATCAATAAAAATTGATCCATACAATCCGTAGTTCATGTTGCAAAATTGATTGGTTAAGCGACGTGTTTAGCCAAAGTGACAGTGCCTCAATTGCATTATTCAATAGCACTTCACTCTCTGCAAGGATACATCTGTGCCACGGCGTGAATGTATTCTTCCAATAATGGCAGTCGTTTGCTTTGAGGATTAGGTTTGTACATAGTAAAAAAAGAATAAGATTGCCGGTTACATTAGTTAAAAGCTCGAACACCAGCGTCAAGGAGTAACCTTTGTTCGAGTTTTCCTTGTTGGTGAAAACTGCAATTGAAATTTGGAATTATATAACAGTAAACATTAAAGGGGCCTCTATAGCTGGTACACTAAGTTTTAAGGTATTAAAAGGAGAGGAGGGGATGTTGTTGATAATGCGGTGTTTTCCAAAAAGCAACTATCCTTAAGCCTAGCGCACACAGCAGATTTTTGTCGCTGGCGACGAAGATTTTTGTCGTTGGCGACAAAAGTCTGCTGTGTGCGGGACACAAATATCAACGATTTTTGTCGCTGACGACAATCCTTGATATCAAACATGTTTGATATTTGTCTTCGTCGTTGGCGACAAAAGACAAAAATCGTGCTGTGTGCGGGGAGCAAAGATGATATTCGAATCCACCAACCAATTGGAAGCGTTCCTCGGATCACGTGCTTCAGCTCACTTTGCGAAAACAAAATGGAAGATAGTGTAGAAATTTGGACTGCCGAAAAAGAGGAAAGGCTGGCGGAGATGTGGCAGGCAAGACCTTGCCTTTATCAAACAAATTCTGCCGAGTATGCAGATAGGGCCAAGAAACTCGTTGCATTAAATGAAATTGCATCTGATCTGTGCCTTACTGGTAAGTTAAGTTGATTTCAGTTCCTCTGCTTGTATTTTTTATATCATCGTCAAGGACAAGGAGGTCAACGTCTCAGTAAAAAAATGAAGTTTAATCCAGAAATATTTTATTTCAGTGAGTCAAGTGCAAAAAAGAATTACTTCACTTCGTACCCAGTTAACTCGTGCACGTAAACCACCAGTCAGTGGGAGTGGTAAAGCCAAAAAGACGAAGAGAAACAAATGGCTCCAGGAAAGACTGCAATTTCTATGCCCATACATATCAAACAAGGTTTCAGTTTCAAATTTGCAGGTAACATATTACAGAATATTTTACTTGCTATAGAGTACATATATATATATATCTGTGTGTGTGTGTTTAATTTAATTTCGCTGTTTGTTCTTTGTAGCTACCATGTCATCTTGCCATGGTAGCAATCCAGACTTGGAACAAAAATACTGCTTAAGCAACTTGCGCTGACCCTTTGCACCCAAGGAAAAATTTCTATTCTTGGTCTTCTGCAGCTCAGTTAGTGGGACATCAAAATGCCAACTCCCTTTGTTAACTTCATGGTTCTCAATTTCAGTGTCAAGTGCATTTCCATATGATGATTGCTCTTCAATGAGCATGTTATGCAAGCAACATATTGCTAACACAACCTTTTCGGCCTTTTTTGGCTCCAATGCAATTTTGGTCAGCAAAACTCTAAACCTGTTTGCCATAATGCCAAATGCATTTTCAACAACTCGTCTTGCCCTTGAAAGTCTGTAATTGAAAATCTGTTGTTCGTGTACAAGTTGCCTGAAGGGAAATGGTTTCATAATATCATTTCTCAGTGGAAAGGCATCATCACCTATGATATGGTAATGACATTTCAAACATGAATCCCCAAGCTCCTCTGATATGGGAAAGCCAATTGATTTGTCATCCATCTTTGCCTTCAGAGGTGATGATTCAAAGATGCCAGCATCACCATTTCTACCACTTGCACCAACATCAACAAATATTAATTGATAGTCATAGCTTGCAAGTGCAAGGAGGACTATGCTAAAGTATCCCTTATAGTTAAAATTATCTGACCCAGAGTTATCAGGTTTCTTTATTGCAATGTGTTTGCCATCAAGGGCACCAACACAGAAAGGGTAATTCCATTTTGAGAAGAAACCATCACTGACTTTCTTCCATTCATCAGGTGTCCTGGGAACCTAAAATGAAATGTTTTCATTTCAGTCAAATAACAACGACAATGAAAAACAAGCTGATGCTGGTGAAGATGAAATTGACTCAGACGGGTTGGAAAATGAGGTAGTAGCTGAAGAACCAGTAAAGTCAACAAGTAGGCCACTTGAATCAGCCAAAAAAAGAAAAACAGAAAAACAAAAGAGAGATGAAGAAGAGTTGGGCATTCTTAAGACGATTGCAACATCATTGACTGAAGACAATGGTAATGCAAAGAAAACTTGCAAGGAAGCCACAAATCCTTCATCTGCTTTTGGTGCTTATGTCACCCAGGCCTTATCAGTGATGGACGAAAGATCAAGACTGGTGGCAATGAATAACATTCAGAATGCCATATTTCAAGCCCAGATGAGCTGTTTTCAAGGAAACAGGTTTAAAAGCCCACAGTATCTTGCGCCTGGTCAACTCGGGCAAGCACAAACTTACAGGGAAATGGTTGATAGTCAAGAAGGACAGTCACTAAACTCATTCTATGAGTCATAATGTTTCTATTAATAGTTATTATAATAAATGATGAAAAAATCAAATTAAAACCTTACCTTCAAGTATTTATCTTTAAGGTTTTCATAAATAGCCTGACAGGTTTCTGATACAATTGAAGAAATTGTCCTATCTCCAATTCGATATGAGAGACCGAGACTATGAAATGACTCACCTGTGAATGAAATAATCCAGCATTACTTACAAAATACTACAAGTAATTAGGCACACAAAAGAGAACTAGTTTCAAAATCTCACCGGTAGCTAGGTATCGTAGTGTGACTGCCAGTCTCTCATCTGCACTAATTGCTTTACGCATGTGAGTGTCTTTCTTACATATACTGGTACCAACTTTTTCCAGAAGAAACTTGAAAAGGCGTTCACTCAAACGAAAATAGCGTTGGTACATTGGTTTATCCTCAGCAGCCAGTTCCTGGACAAGATTATGAAATGCACCCTGTTGTTTCCTGCGCTCAATCCATGACTTTTCCCATACGCGCCTATTGATCCGTCTCTTTCTTCTTCGTCTTAGAAGAAGAATTGCCGTCAACAACATAGCCTTCTTTTTTTTGTCTGTGGGTTCGTCTCCATTGTAACCAAGAATCAGATTTTCAGATGATACAAATGTTACAAATTGGCGCCAAATTGGAAACGAGTCTCGGAAACCGAAGAGAGGCATGATCGCGACAAAAATCTTGCTGTGTGCGGAGGATTGTGTTTTGTCGTCAGCGACAAAAATCTTCGTCGCCAACGACAAAAATCTGCTGTGTGCGCTAGGCTTTAAGAGACAATTTGCAGTTTTCACAGAGTAAGGAAATCCACTTTCCCATAGGCAATATCGGAGAAAATGGCAACGCATAACTCTTAATAATCGGGCGCTACGCAGGATTCAGGACTGTGCCGACTGCTGTGTGTGGTGCAGTCACCCCTGGACATGTGGATGGTGTAATGTCCACTTGGTCTCCGCAGATCAGTGTTATCTAGAATGAATTCATTCTAGAAGGGTGCCGGTAACGGCTGTACATCACACTAATGTGCGACGTGATCTGCGTTGACACACAATACCCGTACCCTTGAATGTGTGTATGTGCGTTTTGGTAGGCAGCCCTCTGTAGAGCAACTGTGCAGATGGTCGCTCTAGGGTGAAGCCTTTACAGGACTTCTTGGAAAACAATGTTTTTTGTTTTCCTGTGTGTTTCCTCTGGAAGGTATACTTTGAGCCCGTTAAATGATGTTGCTCTTGACATGGCCACATATAACTGACCATGTGTGAACACGGGCTCAGGTAAGTACAAACCAACATACCTCAGGGATTGCCCCTGTGCCTTGTTGATTGTCAAGCAGTATGCAAGTCTGACTGGAAACTGTCGGCGTTTCATTTTGAACGGCATTTCCGTGTCCTGAGTGGAGACTGTGATCTTGGGAATCATGAACCGTTGTCCTCTGTGCTCCTTGGTAATGATCTCTGCTGTGATCACGTGACGTCGCAGATGCCGAACTATGAGTCTTGTTCCGTTGCAAAGACCTTTCTTTGGATTGAGATTCCGCAGAAGAATGATCTGGTGTGTTCGCCCTGGGAAAAATGAAGTTCAGCATGTCTTCTTTAGACGAAGTGCATATCTGTTGTGGCAGAATTACGTTGTCCAGTGCATCGTGTGCTTCTTGCTTGTTGCCAAGTCTAAGAAGCCATTCTGAGAATTCACGGTATGAATCATCTTGAACGGCTCTCATGTTGGTGTGTAAGCGATGCTGCTGAAACTTTGTCCATAGATCAATGATCTGGTGTGATTTTAGTGTCTCTGCTACAATTCTTTCCCTTCCTGCTTTCGTGACGACAGGTAGAACTTGTCTGAAGTCACCGCCAAGTAGCATGAACTTGCCACCAAATGGTCTGTCGACATGTGTAATGTCTCGAAGCAGTCGGTCGACTGCTTGTAATGCAAGTGCGGGAATCATGGAAGCTTCATCCCATATAAAGAGAGTAGTTTCTCGCAATACCTGTGCTCTCCTGCTCTGTCTCTTGACATTACACGTTGATTCAGCTTGAAGTGGTATAGGAATTTGAAAGGTAGAATGTGAAGTTCTACCATTTATGAGCAGCGTTGCAGCAATTCCTGACCACGCCATGCACTGAACTTTATGTCCATTGGCTTGCAGATTGTGAACCAACGTGTTGTAAAGGAAAGTTTTCCCGGTTCCAGCCGGCCCGTCAAGTGACAGTTTTGTTCGGATTGCGCGTTGATAGCATCAGTGATTCCCGTGTATATGGCTCGCTGTTCAGGGTTCAATGCGGCCAGCATTCGTTCTCCTTCCTCTCTGGCATTGCCAACATCGATGTCATCTTCCTCTGTAATAATAAGTGAAATATATTGCAATAAAATTGGACAGAAAAGCAGGAGAATAAATGTCCAAAAATACGTAAATGCCCTTGTCTGCACGATGTTAGAATACATTATTATATTCGTACTAATACAGTACATATTTGAAAATAACACATTAGTACGTCGTTCAGGAATGACATAGTCGGCTGGAAGTTGAGGAAGGTCAGCATAATTAGTGATCGATTGACCATGTACTTTCAAATTTTCGTCAATGTCATGTAGACATTGATACATGTGTCGGTCTTCAAAAGCTATGGCCATATCTGGATGATTGAGTTGATCACGTCGTACAAAATCTTCACTCAATGCTTCTTTGAACATGTTGAAGAGTGCTGCGATATCAGAAGGTGTTTGAAAAAGGAGTAATGTTGCAAACAACTGTCTCAGTTGTATTGGCATGTTAAAAATATCTGCCTCCTCCAAACAGCGTATGATTTCAGCATCATCTTCCAAGAGACCTAGAGCTAAAGCTGCGTCTTTGAAGGAATTGCATAGGTTTCCTTCTATTGTGCGAAGATCTTCAAACGACGTGGCACCTCGTTTATGGAGAAGCAATAGTCTCAGTGCGAATCTTTGCTCACATGGTCGTGGGTGAACTTGATATATTCTGCCTATGACAGGCATTGTTCTCCGCTGTCTTGCTTTCCATGTTTTGGTGCGCTCGTTGAAAACATAGTGTTCAGGAATTTCGTGATAGAGATATTGGCGTGCAGCCGGGTCTTGTGAATTCAATTCAAACCAAGACGTCAGTGTTGTTTTTTCATTGATGTTTTGTAATTGTTCGACCCTTCCATTATCCTGAAAGTATACGGTCTGCTGATCAGGTAGATGAACATGCAGACGTTTTATAGTGTGACTTTTCTCGTGCATGGAAAATTGGAATATTCTGTGAACAGCTTCGTGTGGTCCAATATACCGAGCGTTGATGTATTGGCGTACTTCATCGTGCTCAATATCTTGAGGTACTTGCTGCTGCTGTCCTTCGAGAATTTCCACGTGTGCCATGTCTTGTCCTTTATGAATATATTGGAAAATATATTTCACGGACTTCACAGTGCTACATATTTCGAGATTAATGTGACACTGATACTTGAGTAGAAGATGGCGATTATGTGGCACAACCCATGTATCATCTAGAAGTCGATCTTCCAGATTGACTGGATGACGACAGCGTCGTCTGTAGAGGGGATAACCATTCGCATTGACTTGTGTTTCGGCAGTGCGATCTTTCGGAAATCGTTTCTTGCATTTGTTATTCTCCATGCAAACACATCCGGGGTTTATATCACCGCATGGTCCATGTGTCATGTGCTTCAGTACTAACTTGTGATATCTTGCATCCTGTGGGTCCGGAATTTCAGCTGATATGAGTCGATCTACCTGTAGGTTTCGAGGAAAAATGTCACATGTAAGCTCTACACATCAAAATGCATTGTGTTTTTACTAAGCAATACAACTGATGATAACAATGTTGGTAATGTTACCTATTCAGGTGTTCGTGGTCTATCAGCATCAGAGAGGAACAGAATCATGTGAGCGTGTGGTAGTCCTCTCTTCTGAAATTCGATGACATATACATGTGCAACAGTGTGTCCCAGAATGTGCTTGTGAAGGATATCTTCCAGTAGTTCTTGTAGTTTGAGTTGAAATACTCGTGTGACGATGTCAGGCCGGTCATTTGCCTTCTGGTGTGGTAGAACGTTCTCTGAAATCTCCTTCCATCTGGGATTGGCCGTCATGGTTAGGAAGATGTCAGGCTTGCCATACTTTCTGACGATAGTCATTGCATCTTGAAAGTTCTGTTACATATTTCGTTGACTGCCTGAAAAAGATGAGGGAAGTATGACAACACGACCGACATCAATATGAAGGGGTTCGTTGGGATTGTTTGCCCTGGCCATTTGATTTTCGATTTCAGCCCTTCTGTTCAGGTGATCCATCAGGCCTCGATAACTGTCAGCACGTAATTGCCGTTGATTGTGCAAAATCCGGTTGAGCTTGTTTCCTTCTATTTTGGTGTATGCGTCCACTAAATATTGTTGAAAGAGAAGTGTTGCCCTGTGGATGGTAGACAGTTGATTTCTGACTTGTATTCGGTACGAATAATATTCGGCGATTGTGAGTCTAATACGGTGGTTACGATCAGCATTTTGCTGGCCTTGTCCTTCACGTGTAGGTAGACGTTGAAGGTCCAAGCTGTATCCACGATCACCCTGAAAGAACAACAATGGATAGGTTAGAGGATCCGCAACAGGAGCTAAGGCATTAATCTTCATAAGATTACCACGTCTTGTTCGAACTTGAAGCTCTCTATTCTCGGGATTAGGAGCACCGCCATTGCGTGTAGTGTAGACTGCTGCAATTTCTCTGGCAGTAGGATTGTCATATCTTCGATCTTGTTCTGGGCGACCGGTAATAATCATCTTGAACGCGGGAATAGGCTGATCATTGGCAATGGCTTGCTGCCTTTGCTCTTCCAGTACTTCTCCCATTGTTTTAAAATGTTGAGCAAACCGATTTACTGCCATCAATTCGTTTTGCAGCAGTGCTACCATGTCTAAGTCCAAGTTTTGTTCTCTGGCTGTGTTCTGACGTTCTTGCAGTGCTTGTTGGGTGTCCATAATATATAATTCTGCATATTTTCTGGACCTGTCGGTTTCAGTTACCCCTGTTCAATGCAAGGAAACATTATAAATTGTAATTCGTTATATCAACTGTAATTTTCAATGCAGCAAGTGCTTTGTTATGAAAGCATCATAAAGCGCCTTGATTTTCGATTGGACAACTCTTCATATTCAGGCAAGCATAGAGAGCTTATCCATTGCATGTTGGGTCGGAAAAGAATTGAGTGTTCTGACAACATCCGTTTCATTAAGTGAAGGTATTATATGGAAATATAGCCTATTATAAGAGACGTTATGTTTACCTGTCATATGGTATGCGTTTCCATGTATGGTGATGACTGGTGGTCCTGCATTAGCGTGTCTTACAACGTTAGCTGTCCAGGATGCCATCGCCATTAGTGAATTGTATCTACGGAAATTTTTGAGAAAATATTTAGATTCATCAGTAGTTCCAGTGTACAAATGCATCACATTTGCCGGGGGTGGTTGAATGGGATCGAGAGTTATTAATCCTCCCAAGCAACATTTGTTGTATTGCCTTCTTGAGTTGAGTTCCTCTCGGAAGTATTTTGTTTCACAGTAAATACATGTCCTCGTCATTTTCCCAAGATGATGAGGCATTGGGGAGAATTGAGGAATTTCAACAATAGGTTGATTTACTTCCCTTGCTTGTTGTTCGATGGGTTGAGGGACATCATCTTGGTGTTATGGTGGGATTTCGTCTTGCATTTCAACTTCTTCTGGTTGCACCGCTATTTCATTCTCTTCATTGTCATTTTGAACGTTGGCTTGCAATTGCATAGCAGCAGGCAATATTGTGGATCCTGAAATTCAATGTAATCTTAGTTAATATAATTCAGTCATGTGTTTTGAAATGCATAAAACTGAAACTTGTGAAGATATGTGTATTTAGAGAGGAAAATAATTTCCTGACATGGTGCTATAGAGAATGACTGGTGTATTCTAAGCCAATTGTGATGGTAGTCTGTTTACCTGATTATCATGTGGAATTGGAATGTGTTGTTCCACATTGATTTCATCAGGTTGTGCCGGCCTTTCAATTTCATTATTTTGATTTTCAATATGTGTTGGTGGTTGCATCTCCATTGGCCGTATCTGTTGATAATGAAAATTAAAAGAAATTAGCCATTTTGGTTATTTTAATGTCATTACTTTGTCATATGTAAATTGATATAAATATACATGGAAACTTAGAATACATGTCTGAAATAGGGAAATTGCATGAGGCATCTGCGTTATTGAAAATAGACTTCTCTAACTGTAGTTAGGTTGTTTTAAAAATTTTATTTCACCTCATTGTCATTTTGAGCTTGATTTACATTAAGCATCTCCACATCTGCCGTTTGTATTGCTGCTTGACCTTCATGATTACGATTCAGAAGGGGCTGTTGCAAGTGCATAACCATCGGCGGTACCTGCAGATGGAAAAATATGAATAATTTGGTTGATATAATAACTGGTTTGGTTTTGATTGTTGTTAATTTGAAATAGTTCTATAATATATAGTTATTTTAATTTGAAAAGATTAGCACAAATTATTGAGTTGTGTACCTGAAGTTGAGGTGCCAGTGCTGCAGGGTATTGCCAACAATTGTTTATTAGTTGTGGAACAGCTATATTTCCATAGTGGGAAGCATTGCAGGTAGTTGCCATGGCACATACAATGCCTGCATCTGTGGATAATGAAGTGGGAGTGGTTGATATTCTGGGGCTGGTTGCTGAGGGTGTTCTTGCTGCAACTGGTGAAGATCATCCACTGCTCCCTGTACCGTATTATCAGGTTGTAAATCAGCAGGATGAGGCTGTTGGTTATTCTCACGGTGGTGGCGAGCTGCATCCCGCATTTGATTGCGACAACTGGTGCCGGTGATGCTTTTTCTGACTTTTTTTGGCATTTTGCGAGATGTGATATTAAAAAAAGAAAAAAATGTGTTTTATATGCAACCTAAGTGAAGTGAAAATGTTAAAATATGAGATAAGAGTGATTTTTGTGAGCAACTGGATGAGATTGTTGTTTTGTGGTGAACTGCAAGATAAAATAAATAATTTAAAACATAATTGTAAGAAATGTTTGGAATTACTCTTGATTGTTGAATTAAATTATTGGTTATTTAAAGTTTCCAAATAAAAATATTTATCTTATGACCTACATCACTCTTTCTATTGTGTTCTTTAACCACTAAAAGGAAAACGGTTGTGATATTGCATAAAGTGGAAAAGTTATTCATCCATTTCATTTTAGGAAAGAAAAACCCATAAACCTACAATTGATGTGTTTGTAAGGCTAGATTTTATTTGCATTATGCAGTAAATTTGCTTTCTATTGATAAGAAATTGTTGCAATTGTTAAGCTAAGTACCTAAGCTTCAGATTTGGGATATGAATGTACATTACAGGTTGAGGCATTGAAACATTAATTAAAATAGGCTTTGTATAAGAACAATTGTTGAGATACTCACGAAATATTTTGAGGTATGAATTTTGTTGACACTTTTTTGATTATC
Source organism: Sanderia malayensis (assembly GCA_013076295.1). NCBI lineage: Eukaryota > Metazoa > Cnidaria > Scyphozoa > Semaeostomeae > Pelagiidae > Sanderia > Sanderia malayensis. The sequence goes on along the minus strand of RQOL01000374.1, from coordinate 3,146,231 downwards.
TTCTAAGAAAAAGTTGCCATTAATATTATGGAATGTTTAACATGTTTAACTTGTATATTATTGTGAAGAAATAATAATAAAATGTCATGCTGAAGTAAATACTTACTTTATAAAAAAACTTCACTTTACTTTACTTCGTTAAAACAAAACTGGCTGGACAGAACGGAGAAGCCAGATGACAGAAAGACTAAAAAATCAGATGACAGAAATGCTAAGAAAGACGATTTAATGCATGCGATGTAATGAAATTACAACGTTGCTTTAAAGAAGACGCTGTCGGTGTAAATAAGGATTGTTTAGGAAAGGTAAATTTCAACATTCAATTTACCAATAACAAAGTAAAACAATGTTTCAAACAATGCTTTTGACAATATATATATAATTATGATATAATTATTATCATCTGCCAATTTTTAACAACGTTAGATATTGAACAAAAAATTTTACATTTCGTATAGCAAGAAAGTAAAGACGCAATTGCTATTTTAAATTCGCGCCAATTTGAAAGTTTGTAGCCTCTATTCGGCGGCGTGCCTCGTTGTTGTTATTATTATTCTAATGATGATCCATTCGACGACCATTGTTGTTCGTTGATGATGGGGAGAAGTGTTGTTGTGTGATCTCTAAGTATAAGAAATAATTTGGTGGACTTTATTATGCATGATATCTAGAAATTGATCATTTCTCACCATGGCGTTGTGGGGATTTTGATGGTGATGATGTATTGGACAGAGGTTGTTGAACACAACAACAGCAAAAACATATTCCACCACGGACACATGGAGAATGAAGTACATTGATTTTTGGTGATCTGTTATATGTTCAGAAATATTGCTGCTGGTAAAAATACCAATAATAAGAGTAGGCCATGGAAGGTTGACAAAAGGTAAGAAGGTTTAATACGTTTTCCTCTGAAAAGAAATAATATTCATAAAAACAGCAAAATCATGATAAGTCGGGCCAGGAGTAACTCGAACCTCGGGTAACTAAGGCCCATTTGCATCCCATAGAATACTTTGCAAGTGTTTTCTAGCGGTAAAAAACTCAATATACCTGCGCAGTGCAGGGTGCACTGTGCAGGGTGCAATAATAATAAAAATGATCACGATCATAATGACGAGCATGATGACGTTGATAAGGTTTCCATGCTTCGTTGCTTTAGTTGTTGTTATGTTGTGATATATTCACATTTTGTTGCTATATTTGATGGATCATAACAAACACAGACGTTACATTAGCAGAATAGTCTTTCTGCATTTATATGAAATGCTTTAAAATTGTTCTCTCTTACTACTGGTGGTTTCAGATTGCGCAACGCTTCTGAAAAGGGTGGAATTTTGATTACGGTGCAAATGTCAATGTCGTGGCTCCACAGGATTTCGATTACTGCCACCACAGTTTCCTTGCTTACGATACGAAAACCTCAGTGATTTGCAACGACAGCGTGCTTTTTGCGACAAAATTGCTTGCTCGAAAAGCATTTATTTCTGTTCCTATGCTCATCAAACTGCGTTTCATACTTCAAAACAGTGCCTTTGACTTCGCTACAATAATTACAGTGAAAATAATGCAAATTTGGCAGTTTTAAAGACATGAGTCGTATTTCCCTAGGTCGTATAGTCGCGCGTCCGAGAGTCCCCGAGTCGTGGGGTCAACCGATTAGAAATACCCATAATTTTTATTTTTAGTTCTTCAGATTTCCTGTAGAGATAAAGACATTGTTACAGAAGGAGTTGAAAGTAAGCAATGTGTTATACACACAGATGAGATGGAAATATTGCATTGCAACTTACGCTATTTCATCCTTTGTTAAATGCCCATCTTGGGTGCTGACAAAATGAAATTTGGTGCCTCTTTTAATGGCACTGAACTTGAAGGCACATTGCCTTTTTAGTGACGCAATGTCAGTAAAATTGATTAGCTAGGATTAATATGAGAACAATATATTAAAAACAGTGACTTGCATAGGATACAATTGTTTTTCCTTGTAAAGCAGTTTCATAATCTATGCATAACATTTATTTACATTTATCAATATATGGATGAAAGTATTTGTCAATGTTACCTTAGTTTCCTCACCACAGTAAACCACTGTGGGTTCCTTTGCTACTTCAGGTGCTGCAGGCTCAACTGCTGCAGGCCCAACTGCTGCAGGCTCAACTGCTGCAGGCTCATCATTGATGGCAAGTTCATTTTCACTATCCATGTTTACACTATATATAAATATATTGTCATTCAATGAAAGGTGAGTTAAAAGGGTATCGGTTGTTTGAATTTGCCACTACAGTTCTGTTGATGTTACAATAATATATACTTTTAATGTATTAATATGACACACTTTCATTTTCTGCAGATAATGAATAATAATTATCCTTGTTACAATGAAGAGGAGAGACTAAAGGCAGGCAGAAAACGCAGAACTGAATACATGAACTTACGGTAGCAGTAATCACAAAATTTATCTATTTCAAGTGAACCTGTTAAGGATAAAATTGTTATTGTGATAATATCCAGTGCAATGGCAATTGTGACATAAAATATAGCACTTTGAGCTTTTTTAAAGCTGTTTAGTTATAAATAGCCTGTATTTTCATGTGAAAGTAAAAGCAACGTTAAAAATACATGTACTTACGTAAATTGTTGTTTTTCTTGTGGTGGGTTGAAAAAATTTTTTACGCACGCTATGTCCTCTATGACGCAAGAAAAATTTTAATTTTCGCGCCGCTATTGTTGTTGCTAGGACGCCGAAATTCCCGTGAAAATCTGATGATAATAGTATTAGCTCCAGGACATTACGTGGTGTTGCATTGATGGTATTGTGATTGTAGTTTTCAAGAGCAACAAAACTTTGAATTATGCGATAACTATTAGAATTACAAATTACAATTGCGATGAGAATACACGCTTCTTTTTATAAGGGACCTAGCTGCTGAGGGCCTAATTGTTTAAGTTCGTTATTTTGAGATCTCTTTGACCACTTTGTAGTTCTAAAAGTTGTTTAATTTGAAGTTGGCATTTGGTGGACATTATTAGTAGAGACGCAAGAAAAGCATTCAAATTCATTGTTTTGCTATGTTAAAAGATAAGAGGTTAACACATGAAGAAGCTTCAAATAATGTAAAAGTACTGAAAATCAATGGAACCGGCTTCCTAATTTTGAATAGTGCGGAAATATTAATATACTAAAAATTAAAAGATGCCTTAGTGATTTGGTCTGTAGTAGTAAACGTTCCTTAAGTTTTCTACGTTATGCATGTAGGTTCCTTATAAAAAAGTAAAAAAGCTCTTTATGATATAAGACACATTGTAAGATGGTAGTACAGTTCATGTAATACAGTGTCTACATACTGGAAATGTAAGCAAGTGTCAATGATATATACAATTGGAATGTTGTTGATTAAAAAAAAACAGAAATACTTTGTCAAGGACTTCCACAGTGAATGAAAGAGGAGACACCATACACTATGAGGTTCTGAATAAAAAGATATCTACAATGGGAAACTTATCATGCAAGACTCTCAATATTCAAGTAAGATAACAAAGACATATTTATGCACATATAGATTATTAAAATGCATTAATAATGTTTGCTTTTGTGGTAAGAGCCATCTTAGCTTGTTTTGTCCAGTGTATTGGAGGATTCTATCAGTTATTGATACAATGTATGCTTCCCACTAAATGTGAAAATCTTGTGGTGTAATGGTTGTGAAATCATTGCCGTCTGTGACTGGCACACTGAGTTTATGACGACACATCTGCCTGATAAGGAACATGATTAAGTGACAATGTGGAAGAATTAAGTACCTATAGGTTTAGAATACTGTAAGTGATTCGTTAAGAAAACATTTAATGGTAGTCAATGTAGAAATATTATTCAGCCTTTATTTATTCAGTCTGCTTTTCAAGCACGGTGCATTAATTGATTCATATGGAACTGAGAGCATCATACCTTGAATATTATACCTGACTTGGGAAATAATTTGAAGAGAACACTTTGAACCATTCATTGAATTTTCCATTGCCTTTGACTAAATGAATGTGTACAAAAAATAGGGAAAAAGCATTAATGAGTGTGGTAGACAAAAGAGATATGCAATGCATGTGCAATGAGGAAGGTTGTAAGTAAGTAAAGTGTCCAACTTGACTTTCACTGGTTTCCTTCATGTACATCACAACAATTAAACATTAAACATCTTGGATAAACACAAAGTTGAGAGCAGGTTCATGGGGATATCAGTGGGCTTTTGCTTGTAAAACAAAGAAGGCAGCCACAAAGTCAATAAATTGGTTAGGAACTATATTCACGGAAATAAAAACCCCAGGAAGATGTTGGTAGAGCAATGCACACTTCTTCTTTCTCAAAACAAAGTAGTGAAAAAACATTGGAAAATTTCCAGAATTTTGGCCTAACAAAGTATATGTAAACCGTGAGTAAAGTAGAAAAATGGCCTGATTTCCATTCAACATATCAAATTCATAGCAGCGTAGTTGTCTCCTTTAAGTCAATAGGGGTATACATGAGCTTTATTTTCTCTCATTTCAGTATGAAATTCGCTAATATCTAAATATCCATTGTTTGATTGTCCAAAATGAAAATGAACCTGACTTATCTTTGGTGAAGAGCAAGGTAGTTGTTTCCTTTGATCCAGGAAGGCTTTATGAGGTATAATTTCATTGAGTTGAGCAACAAAATCCGACTCGATGCCATTTGTTGGCAGACAGAAACTTTGACCCGACAGGCAACAATAGTGCGATGTTGAGACATAACATAGATGAAAATCATACATAGACAGCACAAAGGCGTTTGAAATGGGAGACAGAAGTCTCGCCTCGTTTCAATGATATTAGGAGAAATGCATCTAATTAAAAACGAAGTCGATAAATTTTGTTATGATATTACTGAATTGAGATTTACATGGGTCAAATACAGAAATATATGAATAGTGAAACTGTAACGATAGATAAAATTACAGTCCTGGCAATCTTCTATTGAAAACGAAAATCGCTAATTTAAAAACCTTATTATTAATGCGGAAGATCTGAAAGATATACAATACAGTACAAAAACATGTTTTGAAAGGACGTGGATAGATATTTGTATTGTATGCGAAGTACGAATGCGAAGGGTTGAGTCATGATATAGTCTACTATTAAAATTGGTGAATGGTCAATATCCATAAAAATTGATACATACAATCCGTAGTTCAGGTTGCAAAATTGATTGGTTAAGCGACGTCTTTAGCAAAATGACAGTACCTCAATTTGGATTCTTCAATAGCACTTCACTCTCAGCAAGCATACATCTCTGCCACGGCGTGAATGTATTCTTTCAATAACCGCGTTCGTTTGTTTTGAGGATTACGTTTGTACATAGCAAAAAAAAGAATAAGATTGCCGGTTACATTAGTTAAAAGCTCGAACACCAGCGTCAAGGAGTAACCTTTGTTCGAGTTTTCCTTGTTGGTGAAAAGTGCGATTGAAATTTGGAAATATATAACAGTAAACACAAAGGGCCTCTATAGATTTTAGATCAAGTGTTCATGTATTAAAAGGAGAGGGCGGGGGGGGTGTTATTGATAGTGCGATGTTTTGCAAAAAGTAACTATCCTTAAGGGACAACTTGCAGTTTTCACAGAGTAAGGAAATCCACTTTCCCATAGGCAATATCGGAGTAATAATCGGGCGCTACGCAGGATTGAGGACTGTGCCGACTGCTGTGTGTGGTGCAGTCACCCCTGGACATGTGGAGGGTGTAATGTCCAGTTGGTCTCCGCAGATCACTGTTATCTAGAATGAATGCATTCTAGAAAGGTGCGAGTAACGGCTGTACATCACACTTATGTGCGACGTGATCTGCGTTGACACACAATACCCGTACCCTTGAATGTGTGTATGTGCGTTTTGGTAGGCAGCCCTCTGTAGAGCAACTGTGCACATGGTCGCTCTAGGATGAAGCTTTTACAGGACTTCTTGGAAAACAATGTTCTTTGTTTTCCTGTGTGTTTCCTCTGGGAGGAATACTTTGAGCCCGTTAAATGATGTTGCTCTTGACATGGCCACATATAACTGACCATGTGTGAACACGGGCTCAGGTAAGTACAAACCAACATACCTCAGGGATTGCCCCTGTGCCTTGTTGATTGTCAAGCAGTATGCAAGTCTGACTGGAAACTGTCGGCGTTTCATTTTGAACGGCATTTCCGTGTCCTGAGTGGAGACTGTGATCTTGGGAATCATGACCCGTTGTCCTCTGTGCTCCTTCGTAATGATCTCTGCCGTAATCATGTGACGTCGGAGATGCCGAACTATGAGTCTTGTTCCGTTGCAAAGACCTTTCTTTTGATTGAGATTCCGCAGAAGAATGATCGTTGCACCAACCTAATGCAATGAATATTATTGTGATTAATGACGGCTTTTTTATGGTGCACTACCTTTGCACATAATAATTTAATGTTAATAGGATGAAATATTGTACTCTTCCTACCTTGAGTTTAAGTCTGTGCAACGGCATTCCATTCGGAGTGAGTTGGTTGAGAAATTCAATGGGGTAGGCCTCTTCCTGATCTGGATCGTCTGTGACAACACTGTCTGTGCTGTAGTAAGTTCTTTCGGCTGTTTGAAGTCTGTCCAGAATTAAGTCGTTTACTTGATGCGATAAGTCATTCTTTGGAGTCAGACAACAGCGTTCAGACATTGTTACAGGATCCATCATTAGGTGTGAATCTGGTGTGTTCGGCCTGGGAAAAATAAAGTTCAGCATGTCTTCTTTAGACGAAGTGCATATCTGTTGTGGCAGAATTACGTTGTCCAGTGCATCGTGTGCTTCTTGCTTGTTGCCAAGTCTGAGAAGCCATTCTGAGAATTCACGGTATGAATCATCTTGAACGGCTCTCATGTTGGTGTGTAAACGATGCTGCTGAAACTTTGTCCATAGATCAATGATCCGGTGTGATTTTAGAGTCTCTGCTACAATTCTTTCCCTTCCTGCTTTCGTGACAACAGGTAGAACCTGTCTGAAGTCACCACCAAGTAGCATGAACTTGCCACCAAATGGTCTGTCGACATGTGTAATGTCTCGAAGCAGTCGGTCGACTGCTTGTAATGCAAGTGCGGGAATCATGGAAGCTTCATCCCATATGAATAGGGTAGTTTCGCGCAATACCTGTGCTCTGCTGCTATGTCTGTTGACATTACACGTTGATTCAGCTTGAAGTGGTATAGGAATTTGAAAGGTAGAATGTGAAGTTCTACCATTTATGAGCAGTGTTGCAGCAATTCCTGACCACGCCATGCACTTAAAGGGCTACTCCCACCATATTTTTTTATTCCATTTCTGGGTATTTTTTGGCGTAAAAACAGGCACTGCAGTTTTTAAATTTTTAAATTCGCTCATTAACACCCTTTTTTACGCCTCCAAACATGCACATTCCAGAAAAAAGTCGGGCAAAAAGAAAACTGGGGCGAGGCCGGTGTGACGCAGATGCCGGAACGCAGAAAATTTACTTTATTGTGTTCAGTACCAAAGCTCGCACGAAAACGTTTTGCATATCTATAGTCAAAACCAAGTCGTATTTGAAAAATTAAACCCTGCCACGCACTAGTTCAGGATCTAAGGAATCTGTTGATGTCTCGTTTATCATGAAAAGCGTGAGTTTTTTACACAAATGAGGATGATTTGCTGACGCTTACGCTGCAAGCCGGCATGTTTTTCGACCTCAACGTCGCAGTCTCGAGCGAGCTTCACATACAGTCTTCAGTGGTGCGGGATGGTTTTAAATAACAATATGAATTCGAAATCTATTCAATTAAAGAGGAGGAAGCTCTCTTTCAACAATTGTTCGATAGAATTGATAGTATGGAAAATTGGTGAGCTCTTATCTACGCATTTATAAGATTTAAACCAAATCGGGTCAGTCAAAAATTTGCAAAATCGCTAGGCCGAGCAGGTCCTGGCACAGGTAAAGTAGAATAATGCTATTTTGGACTAATAATGCATGCAAATAACCTCATTTGTTTTATCTGGTGTGTATTTGAAGCAGTAGCTCATATTTTGGTAATATTTCAAGTGTAGTTATGGTCATAACTGTGTGGAGAAACTCGAAAATCCCTTCCAGGAGTGTAAACATTAATGCCCAGAGATCGAAGATTTGACAAGTTCAATGTGAATTCGAAGAAAAACTTTCCAGCACAATGTTGGGCTTCATACTGGTGTGCTGGTTTTGGTTATATTGCCTGACTTTGTCAACAATATACACCTTTACTTTGCCTTAGGTTTCAATGTAATCACCAAGATATATATATAATTTATAACAAGAACTCCATGGATATGTCAGCCAAACAATTTCAATTTGAGCAACTTTTTAACAGCGCATCACTTTAGCATTTCAATATCTTTGACAAAAACCCAAGTAGTAAATACAAAAATAATCCATAATTATCTTGCTAAAACCAAGCACACGGCAAAACTTGATAAAATAGAGTATAGAACTGATGGAAACGATAAACAAACTTATTATATCACGATTCACGATCACGAACGTTTGCTGGTTGTTTTATCACGCAAAATGAAAGGAAGGAAGAGGTTGAGTGATGAACACATAACCACGTGAGGCGTGTGAATACTGGAAAAATCCATTGTCACTGCATCAGCTTTGGAGTCAATTTTCAGCCCTTAACAATGCCGAAAATTAAAAAAAAACACACAGGGAGATGTCAATAAGCTTTGTAATGATGGTGTTGAAGTGGTTTGAAAAAACATTTGTGTTTATCATTGAAAACAAGGGAGAAAACCGGACGCGACGTTGATTTTTCCATACTGAAGCCAAAGACAGAAGTTTTTTTGCGTTCCGGCATCTACGTCACACAACCTCGGCCCAGATCGTTTCATGTTGCGCGACATTTTCAGAAATGGCCTGAAAATCGCACTTTTGGAGCCGTGAAAAGAGGTGGTAATGAGCGAATTTCGAAATTTAAAAAGTGCAGTACCTGTTTTTACGTCAAAAACTACCCAGAAATGAAATAAAAAAATATGGTGGGAGTAGCCCTTTAACTTTATGTCCATTGGCTTGCAGATTGTGAACCAACGTGTTGTAAAGGAAAGTTTTCCCGGTTCCAGCCGGCCCGTCAACAAAGTGACAGTTCTGTTCGGATTGCGCGTTGATAGCATCAGTGATTCCCGTGTATATGGCTCGCTGTTCAGGGTTCAATGCGGCCAGCATTCGTTCTCCTTCCTCTCTGGCATTGCCAACATCCATGTCATCTTCCTCTGTAATAATAAGTGAAATATATTGCAATAAAATTGGAAAGAAAGCTAGGAGAATCAATGTGCAAAAATACGTAAATGCCCTTGTCTGCACGATCTTAGAATACATTATTATATTCGTACTAATACAGTACATATTTGAAAATAACACATTAGTACCTCGTTCAGGAATGACATAGTCGGCTGGAAGTTGAGAAAGGTTGGCATAATTAGTGATCGATTGACCATGTACTTTCAAATTTTCGTCAATGTCATGTAGACATTGATACATGTGTCGGTCTTCAAAAGCTATGGCCATATCTGGATGATTGACTTGATCACGTCGTACAAAGTCTTCACTCAATGCTTCTTTGAACATGTTGAAGAGTGCTGCGATATCTGAAGGTGTTTGAAAAAGGAGTAATGTTGCAAACAACTGTCTCAGTTGTACTGGCATGTTGAAAATGACTGCTTCCTCCAAACAGCGTATGATTTCAGCATCATCTTCCAACAGACCTAGAGCTAAAGCAGCGTCTTTGAAGGAATTGCATAGGTTTCCTTCTATCGTGCGAAGATCTTCAAACGACGTGGCACCCCGTTTATGGAGAAGCAATAGTCTCAGTGCGAACCTTTGCTCACATGGTCGTGGGTGAACTTGACATATTCTGCCTATGACAGGCAGTGTTCTCCGCTGTCTTGCTTTCCATGTTTTGGTGCGCTCGTTGAAAACATAGTGTTCAGGAATCTCGTGATAGAGATATTGGCGTGCAGCCGGGTCTTGTGCATTCAATTCAAACCAAGACGTCAGTGTGGTTTTTTCATTGATGTTTTGTAATTGTTCGACACGGCCATTATCCTGAAAGTATACGGTCTGCTGATCAGGTAGATGAACATGCAGACGTTTGATAGTGTGACTTTTCTCGTGCATGGCAAATTGGAATATTCTATGAACAGCTTCATGAGGTCCAATATACCGGGCGTTGATGTATTGGCGTACTTCATCGTGCTCAATATCTTGAGGTACTTGTTGCTGCTGTCCTTGAAGAATTTCCACGTGTGCCATATCTTGTCCTTTATGAATATATTTGAAAATATATTTCACGGACTTCACAGTGCTACATATTTCCAGATTAATGTGACACTGATACTTGAGTAGAAGATGGCGATTATGTGGCACAACCCATGTATCATCTAGAAGTCGATCTTCCAGATTAACTGGGTGACGACAGCGTCGTCTGTAGAGTGGATAACCATTCGCATTGACCTGTGTTTCGGCAGTGCGATCTTTCGGAAATCGTTTCTTGCATTTGTTATTCTCCATGCAAACGCATCCGGGGTTTATATCACCGCATGGTCCATGTGTCATGTGCTTAAGTACTAACTTGTGATATCTTGCATCCTGTGGGTCCAGAATTTCAGCTGATATGAGTTGATCTACCTGTAGGTTGGGAGGAAAAATATCACATGTAAGTTCTACACATCAAAATGCACTGTGTTTTTACTAAGCAATACAACTGATGATAATATTCCATACTCAATAATAAATGTATAATTACTCTATCTTTTACTCTATAATAGATTATTGCTATAGATTATTACCTGTTCAGGTGTTCGTGGTCTATCAGCCTCAGAGAGGAACAGAATCATGTGAGCGTGTGGTAGTCCTCTCTTCTGAAATTCCGATGACATATACATGTGCAATAGTGTGTCCGAGAATGTGCTTGTGAAGGACATCTTCCAGTAGTTCTTGTAGTTTCTGTTGAAATACTCGTGTGACGATGTCAGGCCGGTCATTCGACTTCTGGTGTGGTAGAATGTTTTCTGAAATCTCCTTCCACTTGGGATTGGCCGTCATGGTTAGGAAGATGTCAGGCTTGCCATACTTTCTTACGATGGTCATTGCATCTTGAAAGTTCTGGTACATATTTCGTTGACTGCCTGAAAAAGATGAGGGAAGTATGACAACACGACCGACATCAATGTGAAGGGGTTCGTTGGGATTGTTTGCCCTGGCCATTTGATTTTCGATTTCAGCCCTTCTGTTCAGGTGATCCATCAGGCCTCAAAAACTGTCAGCACGTAATTGCCGTTGATTGTGTAAAATCCAGTTGAGCTTGTTTCCTTCTATTTTGGTGTATGCATCCACCAAATATTGTTGAAAGAGAAGTGTTGCCCTGTGGATGGTGGACAGTTGATTTCTGACTTGTATTCAGTACGAATAATATTCGGCGATTGTAAGTTTGGTACGGTGGTTACGATTAGCATTTTGCTGGCCTTGTCCTTCACGTGTAGGTAGACGTTGAAGGTCCACGCTGTATCCACGATCACCCTGAAAGAACAACAATGGATAGGTTAGAGGATCCGCAACAGGATCTATGGCATTAATCTTCATAAGATTACCACGCCTTGTTCGAATTTGAAGCTCTCTATCCTCGGGATTAGGAGCACCGCCATTGCGTGTAGTGTAGACTGCTGCAATTTCTCTGGCAGTAGGATTATCATATCTTCGATCTTGTTCTGGGCGACCGGTAATAATCATCTTGAATGTGGGAATAGGCTGATCATTGGCAATGGCTTGCTGCCTTTGCTTTTCCAGTACCTCTCCCGTTGTTTTGAAATGTTGAGCAAACCGATTTACTGCCATCAATTCGTTTTGCAGCAGTGCCACCATGTCTAAGTCCAAGTTTTGTTCTCTGGCTGTGTTCTGGCGTTCTTGCAGTGCTTGTTGGGTGTCCATAATATATAATTCTGCATATTTTCGGGACCTGTCGGTTTCAGTTACTCCTGTTGAATTTAAATGAACATTGTAAATTGTACTTCGTTATATCAACTGTAATGTTGAATGCAGCAAGTCCCTTGCTGTAAAAGCATCATAAAGCGCCTTGATTTTCGATTTGACAACTCTTAATATCATGGCAAGGATAGTAGAGAGCTAATCCATTGTAGATTGGGTGGGAAAGGACTTGAGCGTTCTGTGAACATCCGTTTCATCACGTGAAGCTATTATATGAAAATGTAGCATAATATAAGAGCTAGTAAGAGAGGACGTTATATTTACCTGTCATATGGTATGCGTTTCCATGTATGGTGATGACTGGTGGTCCTGCATTAGCGTGTCTTACAACGTTAGCTGTCCAGGATGCCATCGCCATTAGGGAATTGTATCTACGGAAATTTTTGAGAAAATATTTAGATTCCTCAATAGTTCCAGTGTATAAATGCATCACATTTGCCGGGGGTGGTTGAATGGGATCGAGAGTTATTAATCCTCCCATACAACATTTGTTGTATTGCCTTTTTGAGTTGAGTTCCTCTCGGAAGTACTTCGCTTCACAGTGAATACATGTTCTAGTCATTTTCCCAAGATGATGAGGCATTGGGGAGAATTGAGGAATTTCAAGAATAGGTTGATTTACTTCCCTTCTTGATGTTCGATGGGTTGGGGGACATCATCTTGGTGTTGTGGTCGGATTTCGTTTTGCATTTCAACTTCTTGTGGTTGTACCGCTATTTGATTTTCTTCATTCTCATTTTCAAGGTTTGGTTGCAATTCCATAGCAGCAGGCAATATTTGTGGATCCTGAAATGCAATGCAATCTAAGTTAATATAATTCAATAATGTGTTTTGAAATGCATAAAACTGAAACTTGTGAAGATATGTCTATTTAGAGAGTAAAATAATTTCCTGACATGGTCATATGGAGAATGACTGGTGTATTTAAAGCCAATTTTGATGGTAGTCTCTTTTACCTGATTATCATGTGGAATTGGAATGTGTTGTTCCACGTTGATTTCATCAGGTTGTGCTGGCCTTTCAATTTCATTATTTTCATTTTCAATACGTGTTTCAATACGGGTTGCATCTGCCATTGGCCGTATCTGTTAATGATGAAAATTAAATGGAATTAGTTATTTTAGTTATTAGTTAATAGAAATTTTAATGTCAGTTATTAGAAATGTTGATGCCATTACTGTGTGACTATGTAAATTGATATAAATATACATGGGAACTTATAATTATACATGTCTCAAGTAGGGAAATTGCATGAGGGATTTGGGTTATGGAAAATGGAGTTGCCTAACTGTAATTAGCTTTTGTTAACAATTTTCTTTTACCTCATTGTCATTTTGAGCTTGATTTACATTAAGCATCTCCACATCTGCCGTTTGTATTGCTGCTGGACCTTCATGATTACGATTCAGAAGGGGTGGTTGCAACTGCATAACCATCTGCGGTACCTGCAGATGGAAAAATATTGATAATTTGGTTGATATAATAACTGATTTAATTTTGATGGTTTTTAATTACAAAAAGCTGTATAATATATGGTTGACGTGATTGGAAAAGTTTAGCAGAAATTATTGAGTTGTGTACCTGAAGTTGAGGGGCCAGTGCTGCAGGATATTGTAAGCCAATGTTTATTGGTTGCGGTACTGCTATAAGTCCATAGTGGGGAAGCATCGCAGGTAGTTGCCATGGCACATACAGTGCTTGCATCTGTGGATAATGAACTGGAGTTGTTGATATTCTGGGACTGGTTGCTGAGGGTATTTTGCTGCAACTGGAGAAGATCATTCACTGCTCCCTGTACCGTATTATCGGGTGGTAAATCAGCAGGATGAGGCTGTTGGTTATTCTCACGACTTCGGCGATTTGCTTTCCTTACTTGATCGCAGCGCCTTGAGCCGGTGATGCTTTTTCTGGCTTTTTTTGGCATTTTGCCAGAGATGATATAAAAGAAAGAAAAAAATGTGTTTTATATGCAACCCAATTTAAGTGAAATGTTAATATTTGAAATAAGAGTGATTTTTGTGAGCAAGTGGATGGGTTTTGTTGTTTTTTCGTGAGCTGCAAGATAAAATAAATAATTTAAAGCATAATTGTAAGAAATGTTTGAAATTACTCTTGATCGTGGAATTAAATTATTGGTTATTTAAAGTTCGCAAATAAAAATATTGGAGCACTTTATCTTATGACCTACATCACTCTTTCTATTGTGTTCTTCAAGAACTAAAAGGAAAACAGTTGCGATAATGTATAAATTGGAAAAGTTAATCATCCATTTGATGTGTTTGTGAAGGCTAGATTTTATTTGCATTATGCAGTTAATTTGCTTTTATTGATAAGAAATTGTTGTGATTGTTCAGCTAAGTAGTTAAGCTTCAGATTTGGGAGATCAATGTACATTACAGGGTGAGGCATTTAAACATTAACTAAAATGGGCTTTGTATAACAACAATTGTTATGACACTCACCAAATATTTTGAGGAATCAACTTTCTTGAAACCATGTTTTTAGAAAAGAAGAAAGATGATTTGGATGAATTTATTATCTTGTAAAAAGAAAGTTGCCATTAATACTAAGGAATGTTTAACATGTTTAACTTGTATATTATTGTGTTGATTGAAATAAGAATAAAATGTCATGCTGAAATGAAGGAGTGAAATACTTACTTTATAAAAAAACTTCACTTTACTTTACTTGACTTTACAACAAAACTGGCTGGATATTAACCCAGAAGCCAGATGACCGAAACACTAAAAACCAGATGACAGAAACGGTAAAAAAGACAGTGCTTTGCGATGCAATGAAAGACAACCTGGCTTTAAAGAAGACGCTGTTGGTGTAAATATGGATTGTTTAGGAAAGGTAAATTTCAACATTCAACTTACCAATAACAAAGTAAAACAATCTTGTAAGATTTTTCTCAATATATAGATAATTATTATTTTCTTCCAATTTCTAACAACGTTAGATGTTGAACAAAAATCTTACATTTGCTGCAGCAAGAAAGTAAACACGCAATTGCTATTTTAAATTCGCGCCAATTTGAAAGTTTTGTGGCCTCTATTTGGCGGCGTGCCTCGTTGTTGTTATTATTATATTATGATGATTCATTCTGTTTTGTCGATCTCTAAGTATAAGAAGAAATAATTTGGTGGACTTTATTATGCAAGATATCTAGAAATAGATCATTTCTCACCATGCCGTTGTGGGGATTTTGATGGTGAAGGTTGTTGAACACAACAACAGGAAAAACATGTTCCACCACGGACACATGCAGAATGAAGTACATTGATTTTATTTTTGGTGATCTGTTATATCTTCAGAAATATTGCTGTTGGTAAAAATACCAATAATAAGAGTAGGCCATGGAAGGTTGACCAAAGGTAAGAAGGTTTTATACGATGTTTGAGTGGGTGAATACATGAGGTGGAAGTAATTAATGATTTGCATTTACAATAAATGACTTACATTTATAGACTTGAGGCCACATGAAAAGAACTGAGATGAGCCAACATGCTATAAAGTAGATTATATGATTTCTTGTTGTTTTTCAGGAGCCCAGACATAAAGTGAATGTTTGTGGTCATTCCTTGTGAACATTATTATAGTTAGGTGAGTTCATTTTAAGATTTGTTAATTGAAGATCATTTGTTCAAAAAGAAGGACAGTGTCTGTTTTGCAGTGTTTTTTTTAATGAATTACAAAAGTTAGAAATAGAAGCACGGCATATTAATATTAACATACTTACTATAGATACTATACATAAATATATACATAAATGCATACCCTATATACTATGTATAAAAATACTATACATAATATACATACATACCTACATACATAAATACATACATACATACATACATACCCTACATACATACCCTACATACATACCCTACATACATACCCTACATACATACCCTACATACATACCCTACATACATACCCTACAATACTACCCTACATAACATACCCTAAAATACATACCCTACACTACATACCTACAAACATAACCTACATTAATACCCTACAATACATACCCTACCATACATAACCTACAATACATACCCTACAATACATACCCTACAATACGTACCCTACAATACATACCCTTCAATACATACCCTACAATACATACCCTACAATACATACCCTACAATACATACCCCTCTACACATACATACCCTACAATACAATACCCTACAATACATACCCTACAATACATACCCTACAATACAATACGCCGATACATACCCTACAATACATACCCTCATACATACCCTACAATACATACCCCACGATACATACCCTACAATACATACCCTACAATACATACCCTACAATACATACCCTGCGATCCATACCCTACAATACATACCCTACAATACATACCCTACAATACATACCCTACAATACATACCCTACTGTAGTATTCTGACACTGCGGAGGAGCACACACACACAAAAAGAGACGCGAATGACTCAGTAGTTTAGTTCATATTTGTTAACGCTGTATTGCTGTTTATGTTATGTTCGGGTTAAAAGAAACATGTGGTTTTCAATCAGCGTGTGATCTCAAAATACAACATTGGCACGAGGATAAGGAGTTATTATTGTTTTAAAACATGGCTACGTTAGTGCAGAGTATGCCGCCATTCGATCCCGATGTGGATGTTGGATCGTCAGTTGGGCCTAGATGGCGAATATGGCTGGACGATTTTGAAACATTTGTCGTTGCTAACGCAATCACGGATGATACTCGAAAAAGAGCCCTGCTCTTGTTTCAAGCTGGCCCTCGAGTGCGAGAAATTTTTAGACAATTACCTAACACAGGAGAAGCAAAAGATTATAAGAAAGCTGTCGAGAAATTGACTGAACACTTCGAACCACAAAGGAACAAATTA
>RQOL01000374.1:3047917-3129199 GCA_013076295.1 Sanderia malayensis | reverse complement strand
CCTACATACATACCTACATATAAAACCTACTATAAAAACATACTATACATATATACCTACTATACAAACATACTATACCTACTATAAAAACATACTATACCTACTATTATACCTACTATAAAAACATACTATTACATACTATACCTACTATGAAAACATACTATACGTACTATACCTACTATAAAAACATACTATAACCTACTATACCTACTATAAAACATACTATACATACTATACCTACTATAAAAACATACTATACATATTATACCTACTATAACAACATACTATACATACTATACCTACTATAACAACACACTACACCTACTATACATACTAAAAAACATACTATATCTACTATACAAACATAGAAACACTTGTGGAAAGTTTAAATGAGAAAAATTCATAACTTTGACTTTGTTTTATTGATTGGGCCTAAGCGTGCCGAAGCGACGC
The DNA here is from genome assembly GCA_013076295.1 of Sanderia malayensis. NCBI lineage: Eukaryota > Metazoa > Cnidaria > Scyphozoa > Semaeostomeae > Pelagiidae > Sanderia > Sanderia malayensis. The sequence continues at coordinate 3,128,746 of RQOL01000374.1, read as the reverse complement.
CTACTACAAAAACCACAACAATGTCAATTTCAACTTGAAATACAAAAACAAAGCTATCACCTGTGTTTATATTGTTCCTGCAACTCTCCTGGCGGTCTTTGAAACAAATAGCAGCTTCTTGCAAAGATAATTCAGGTCGTAAAACACGTTGAAAGAGCGCGCTTGGTGCAAAACAAAAACACACGTCTTTCAAAGAACCTGCTGCAACCCGAGGGCAACCCACGTGGGTTGCGCGAAGATAGCCAATCAAATTGGAGGAAAAGGTGAAACGGGTCACGTGAAGAGCGAACACTTTGTTCGAAAATGGAGTTCGCAACGCGAATTTGAAAGTTTCGCCAGCGTAAACCGTAGTTTTTTCGTGATAGCATAAATTAGCAAAATCATTAATGGAATAATTCAAAAAATCGGGACAAATCGAAAAAAAAATCCATTACCCTGGTTAAATTAATATACTAAACATTCAGTGTAAATTTCATTAGCATATATCCACATACAAAAAAGCCTTTGTGATCACACGGTTCGCCGTTGCGGCCCATTGTTTTTGGGCGTTCGACCTATTGTTTCGGGTCGAATCTATTGTTTTGGCAGGGAAAGTGCGTCATCACGTGACTCCGTAGAGTATATATATTAGATAACCTATAGTAATAGTACAAATAGAAAAGCTGTTGACGGATATACAGATATGCACTAACAGTCACCAAAACACTAATTGAAATGCACGATAGTGAGTGCAAGGCGTTTAAAAGATCTGGAAAGCATTATGAAACCTTTCAGGAAAAAGATTTCAAGAAAATCGGGCTTAATTGAGGACTTAGAACTTGTATTACACATAACTGATCCTAGCCCATCAAATATTTATGCGTTTTTGGTACACACAGAATATTCTGAGTGTCTTCAATCAATATCCATGTTTATATTATCTTGTTGCACTAGGGGTCATCACTCGCTTCGCTCGTTCGCCCCAGCCCGTCAAGTAAAAAAAGCTTAATCTGGTTGGCGCACTTCATGCGCTGCATTCGCTTTGCTCATGCCTCTTTCAACCCCACGTACAATGGGTTAGCTCGCTGCGCTCGCCTGTCTATCTATTATCAAGAAACATTGACTGATAGGGCGCACTTCGTGCGCTGCATTCGCTTCGCTCATGCCTCTTTCAACCCCACGTACCATGGGTTAGCTCGCTGCGCTCGCCTGTCTATCTTTTATCAAGAAACATTGACTGATAGGGCGCACTTCGTTCGCTGCATTTGCTTTGCTCATGCCTCTTTCAACCCCACGTACAATGGGTTAGCTCGCTGCGCTCGCCTGTCTATCTTTTATCAAGAAACATTGACTAATAAGGCGCACTTCGTGCGCTGCATTCGCTTCGCTCATGCCTCTTTCAACCCAACGTACAATGGGTTAGCTCGCTGCGCTCGCCTGTCTATCTATTATCAAGAAACATTGACTGATAGGCGCACTTCGTGCGCTGCATTCGCTTCGCTCATGCCTCTTTCAACCCCATGTACAATTGGTTAGCTCGCTGCGCTCGCCTGTCTATCTATTATCAAGAACATTGACTGATAGGGCGCACTTCGTGCGCTGCATTCGCTTCGCTCATGCCTCTTTCAACCCCACGTACAGTGGGTTAGCTCGCTGCGCTCGCCTGTCTATCTATTATCAAGATACATTGACTGATAGGGCGCACTTCATGCGCTGCATTCGCTTCGCTCATGCCTCTGCCTACTCCTCTTGCAACAGTTTGGCTCGCTTCGCTCGCCTGATAACCCCTTATCATAATTTGTTTATTAAAACTTTCGGCTTGTTTACATTAGGCCTAAGTGTCGCAAGCATGCCGAAGCAACAATGGCGGTCGCCTACTACCTAAACTACAACTATCTCACTCAAAAAACAAAACAAAGCTATCACCTGTGTTCTCAATTGTTTCTGTAATTTTCCAGAAGTCTCTCAAACAATTAGCAAGTCTTTACAAAGATAATTCAGGTCGTAAAACACTTTGAAAGGTGCCGAGTTATCCTTTGTGTTCAAAACAAAAACACACCTCTTCTCCAAAAGTACCTGCTGTTCAACTAGAGGGCAAATTTGCATGATAACGAAATACGCGTGACTGTTCACGTGAAGTCGCGAAAGAGCCAATCAAATTACAGCAAAAGGCGAAACGGGTCACATGAACAGCGAATACTATGTTCGAAAATGGAGTTCGGGACGCGAATTTGGAAGTTTCGCCAGCGTAAACCGTAGTTTTTTCGTGATAGCACAAATTAGCAGAATAATTAGTGGAATAATTCAAAATTTCAGGAGAAAATCGAAAAACAAAATCCATTACCCTGGTTAAATTAGGAAACTAAACATTCAGTGTGAATTTCATTGCCATTTACTCACATACAAAAAAGCCTTTGTGATCACACGGTTTGCCGTTTCGGCCCATTGTTTTGGGGCGTTGGACCTATTGTTTCGGGTCGAATCTATTGTTTTTAACGAGGAAAGTACGTCATCACGTGACTCCGTAGAATATATATATTAGACTGTTACACCAGATATATACAGAACTAGCGGAGGGCGCTCGCGTTCGCTCGCTTCCCGGAGGGGGCAGGTGAAAAACTTAATGTGGTTGGCGCACTTCGTGCGCTGCATTCGCTTACGCTCATGCCTCCTTCAACCCAATATACCATGGGTTGGCTCGCTGCGCTCCCCCGTGGTTGACGCACTCCGTACGCTGCATTTGCCTACTGTCATGCCCCTTTCAACCCCACGTACCATGGGTTAGCTCGCTACGCTCGCATGTGGTTGACTCACTTCGTGCGCTGCATTCGCTTACGCTCATGCCTCTGCCTACTCCTTTTACAAAAGCTTGGCTCGCTTCACTCGCCTGATAATCACTTTCATAATTTGTTGATTAAAACTTTGGGCTTGTTTACATTAGGCCTAAGCATCGCAACTGTTCTCGAGAAGTCGCAAAAGAGCCAATCAAGTTGCAGCAAAAGGCGAAATGGGTCACGTGAACAGCGAATACGTGGTTCGAAAATGGAATTCGTAACGCAAATTTGGAATTTTCGCCACCGTAAACTGTAGTTTTTTTCGTGATAGCACAATTAGCAGAATAATTAACGGAATAATTCAAAACAACTTTAAAAAAACGAAACCAAAATAAATAACCTTGGTCTAATTAATAATAGGCACTTTCCATTTGAAATTTAGCACAAATAATGTACAAACAAAAACCCTTTTTGATTACACTGTTCGCCCCATTGTTTTGAGGCTTTCGACCTATTCGACCATTCGACTCGCTTCGCTCGTTCGCCCCAGTCCGTCAAGTAAACAAAGCTTAATCTGATTGGTGCGATCCGCGCGCTGCATTCGCTGCCGCTCATGCCCATACACATCTATACATACATACATACATACTACATACATACCCTACAATACATACCCTACAATGCATACCCTACATACACACCCTACAATACATACCATACAATACATATCCTACAATACATACCCTACAATACATACCCTACAATACACACCCTAAAATACATACCCTACAATACATGCCGTACAATACATATCCTACAATACACACCCTACAATACATACCCTACAATACATACAATACAATACATACCCTACAATACATACCCCCACAATACATACCCTATAATACATACAATACAAAACATACCCTACAATACATACCCCACAATACACACCCTACAATACATACCCCCACAATACATACCCTTTAATACATACAATACAAAACATACCCTACAAAACATACCCTACAATACATACCCCACAATGCATACCCTACAATACATACCCCCACAATACATACCCTACAATACATACCCTATAATACCTACAATACAAAACATACCCCACAATACATACCCTACAATACATACCCTACCATACATGCCTTACTATACATACCTTACTATACATACTACGACGTAACATTTCTAAAGAAAGTAAAGGTGGGAGGTCGAATCTTCCCCCTAGCAAGCGACTGCCCCGCGCCCACGCTGCGCCCTGAAAGCCGTTTCTGAAAGTTGATAATTTTAGTGTGAAGTTCGGAAAAAAATAGTTACTTTCAAAAACCTAATCCATCCTGAAAAATTTGAACTCAATCTGTAATAAAAAATATACCAAACTGTAGCTAAGGAAACAGCGAATACGTTGCAAATAGTCTCATCTTTTAAATAAGTAATACTGAATTCTTAGAGACCATTTAGAGACCATTGCTCCTTCCCGAGTGAAAAGCAACTTTGTTGGAAACCGTAAAAAAACAACAACAAAACAAAAAAAAACAACACATTATTTTAGTTGTGTTATCAGACAACACTTGTCAAAAATTTAAATGGGGAATATCGTGCAAATAGGGCCGGAAAAATTCAAAACTTAAACCATGGCCTAAGCCTTGTAAGCATGCCGAAGCAACAATGGCGGTCGCCTGTTACAAAACCTACAACTATTTCATTCAAAAAACAAAACAAAGCTATCACCTGTGTTCTCTATTGTTTCCTGCAACTCTCCAGGGGTCTTCCAAACAATTAAGAGCTCTTTACAAAGATAATTCAGCTGGTAAAACACTTTGAAAGGCGCCCACCTCACTTTTTGTGGACAAAACAAAAACATGCGTCTTCTCCAAAAGTACCTGCTGCCTGCCGAGGCCAAATTTGCACGATAACGAAAAACGCGTCACTGTTCACGTGAAGTTGCGAAAGAGCCAATCAAATTGCAGGAAAAGGCGAAACGGGTCACGTGAAGAGCGAATACTCTTTTCGAAAATGGAGTCGGGGGCGCGAATTTGGAAGTTTCGCCAGCGTATACTGTCGTTTTTTAGTGATAGCACAATTAGTGGGGTAATTAATAAAATAACTCACAAATTCTTTTAAAGTAGGCTTCCAAAAATAGATAACTTTTGCCTACTCCAGAAACGGAGCCTTTCCATGCAAGTGCCAACCTTGTGCGCCCCTATTGAAAAAAGCCTTATTGATCACCAAATCGCCGCTTCGTCCCATTGTTTTTGGGCTTTCGACCTATTGTTTCCGGTAGAATCTATTGTTTTAGGCAGAGTTTCGCCACCTTCACGTGACATCACAGAATAGTAATATTAGACTAGCCGGGGCCCGGTCGCTACGCTCCCTCCCCGGAACCCCCCAAGTAACAAAAGTTTAATGTGGTTGGCGCGCTTCGCGCGCTGCATTCGCTCCAGCTCCTGCCCATACATACATACATACATACATACCCTACAATAAATACCCTGCAATACATACCCTACGATACATACCCTACAATACATACCCTACAATACCTATCCTACCATACATACCCTACAATACATACCCTACAATACATACCTTACAATACATACCCTACTATACATACCCTACAATACATACCCTACAATACATACCTACAATACATACCCTACGATACATACCTGACAATACATACCCTACAATACATACCTACAATACATACCCTACAATACATACCCTACAATACATACCTTACAATATATACCTTACAATACATACCTACATACATACCCTACAATACATACCCTACAATACATACCCTACAATACATACAACGACGCAACATTTCTAAAGAAAATAAAGGCGGGAGGTCTAATCTTCCCCCCTGGCAAGCGACCGCCCTGCGCCCTCGCTGCCCCCTGAAAGCCATTTCCGAAGGTTGATAGCTTCAGTAGGAAGTTTGAAAAAAAAAGTTGCCTTCAAAAATTTAATCAATCCTGGAAAATATAAACTCAATCTGTAATAAAAAATATATCAAACTGTAGCTGAGGAAACAGCGAATCCGAGAAAAATATCAACATTTCTTAACACTGTTGTTTTGAATTTTAAGAGAGGATTAACTGCAGCGGAACACGAATGCCGTGAAAAAATTTATTCCTAAGCCAACTTTAAAAACACAAAAATTCCCCTAACTTGGTCAAACTTTGTCCATTTTTACTCAAATTACACCAACATGAAGCTGATACCTTGGCGAATAAGTATCGAAAGTAATTGGGTGCATTTGAAATGCTTTTCGCAATTTTAGTTGTACATTTTTTGAAGTCCAAGGCATGATTTTCTTCATCAAAAATAGCCATGAAATCAAACCCGTGTAAAAAATAGCATTGAAAACATGAGTCACCAACTTTGAAATTAAATTAGCGTGCCCAATTTTGGTCCTAGACACCCTCCAAAACTGTCCAAAAACAGAGGAAAATCAACAAAACAAAAAAAACGAAGCCATATAACTTTAGTTATTGTGTAAATAAACAGTTATCGAAAGTTTGAATGGAGGAAATCGGCCCAGAACGACCCGAGAAAATCAAAATTGTCCTCGTGTTTTTGTTAGGCCCTTGGCTCAACACAAAAAACGTGAGGTTAAACAAAACAAAACTCGTGCTATTTTGAGCCAAAAACAATTAAATAAAAGAAATACCTTGAAATAATTGTCCACCAATTGTCTCCACAGGTCTTGACAACAATTGACATGTCTTTACAATTGATTTCCGGCACGTATTCACGCTTAAACCCGAGCAACTTGCCGCCCGTTCAACTACGAAAACACCTGTTTCTCCCTGCTCGTTTTGCATCTCATTAACTCCATCCGGGGAACTTTCTAGAAAGTCGGAGCACAAAATGGGGCATAACTCCGGAACCGCTGGGGTTAGAAATTAGCCAAATAGTACACTGTCATCGGCACAATGCAGCGATCATTTCTATACCGATTTGCACCCTTATTGACCCCCAAAAAAAAGCCTTTGTGTTCACAACCAAATTCCTTTGATCCCATTGTTTTTCGCACGTCGATTGTTAAAGAGACAATGGTCCATTGTTGAGCGCCGGTTGGTCACGTGTGGAACAATCTTATTATATAAGAGATTTGATGAATGTTGAAGTTTTCCCACATAATTTCTGAATGAGATATCATTGTGTCAGCGGTTACCGCATTAGAGCCACATGTTATCAAGGATTCAAAATTCCCCTGTGATATCTCTGAATCATCACATACATTCAACCAATCTTCATGCAGGTCGTCTTCGTGAGCCTCAACACAATTTTGGGGCGTATCCATCTCGTCTAAATCACCAAATATTTCTTGAATAAACTTTAAAATTTTATCAGCATCACTGGCATTCCAGATCTCTACATTCTGCAGAATGTCATGAAGGCTGAAGATCTTTTCACAAGGTTGAAGCATTTACTCAATATTTAAGTCGGAAAACTGCATCAGACAATTTGGAAATGACACACTCTTGGCCGCTGAATGGAAATCATCATAAATGAATTTCATGTGATCCTTAAGCTTAATTTTCAACAGTTTCCTGTGTTCCTTAGTGACAATTCTTATCTCTGATGATTCTAGCAGGTCGTCATTGGAATTCACAACAAACTGAAAAGCCAATAAAAAGCCACTGTACAGCAGGAAACAATAGCTGTCATCCCCAATTAGGTAGTATAGTCGTGGGTCAGGAGAATCCCCAAGTCGTGGGGTCCAGCAATTAGAACTACCCGAAGATCCTTGTCATAACGCCTTTACTCTCGTTAATGCATGATCAAGTTGATTTTGTAAATAGTAAGACAGGACTGTCTGCAGCAGCCATTTATCAAGGCCAAACTGAGGAAGTTCTTGAAGATATAGCTGATGGTGCTTACAGCATAGCATATGCATCTCCTGAATCCATGCTTTCTTCACAGAGATGGAGAAAAATTATAGCTGGTAGTTGATTCACTAGTTCATTATAGCGCGCTGCATTCGTTAACACTCATGCCGTTGCCAATCCCACTTACAATAGGTTATCTGTCATCTCTTTTAAAATAGGCTTCCAAAAATAGATAACTTTTGCCTACTCCAGAAACGGAGCCTTTGCATGCAGGTGCCAACCTTGCGCGCCCCTATTGAAAAAAGTCATATTGATCACCAATTCGCTGTTTCGTCCCATTGTTTTTGGGCTTTCGACCTATTGTTTCGGGTTGAATCTATTGTTTTAGGCAGAGTTTTGCCACCGTCACGTGACATCACAGAATAGTAATATTAGATTTGATGAATGTTGAAGTTTTCCCACATAATTTCTGAATGAGATATCATTGTGTCAGCGGTTACCGCATTATAGCCACATGTTATCAAGGATTCAAAATTCCCCTGTGATATCTCTGAATCATCACATACATTCAACCAATCTTCATGCAGGTCGTCTTCGTGAGCCTCAACACAATTTTGGGGCGCATCCATCTCGTCTAAATCACCAAATATTTCTTGAATAAACTTTAAAATTTTATCAGCATCACTGGCATTCCAGATCTCTACATTCTGCAGCATGTCATGAAGGCTGAAGATCTTTTCACAAGATCGAAGCATTTACTCAATATTAAGTCGCAAAACTGCATCAGACAATTTGGAAATGACACACTCTTGGCCGCTGAATGGAAATCATCATGAATGGATTTCATGTGATCCTTAAGCTTAATTTTCAACAGTTTCCTGTGTTCCTTAGTGACAATTCTTATCTCTGATGATTCTAACAGGTCGTCATTGGAATTCATAACAAACTGAAAAGCCAATAAAAAGCCACTGTACAGCAGGAAACAATAGCTGTCATCCAAACTTCTCCCTGCTCTGCCACACTCCTGTATAAAATTTACTAATGTTTTAGATGGTCCAAAATGAATCGTTCTGAGTACATTTTTGCAGTTTACCCCCATACCAAATGCGATTGTACATATCAGCACACGAACATGACTTTCTGATGATTGCATTTGTTATAATATAAAATCTTTTACCTGTTGTGGCGTCCCTGCATGGTACATTTCAATCAGCCTCTGAGTCATTAAATATGTTTTATCTTTAAAGAAATCAGCACCAAGATTTATGCAAAACATGTTCCAAATTAATGCAGCTTGGTTTCGTGTTTCACAGAACACAAGTGTTCTCTTTGTATTCACGCCATGCTCTTCAACTTCATTAATGAGACATGAAAATGTCTGTTGCAGTGTTTTATCATTTCCAATGTATACAACTGAGAACTTTAAATTGTTTTTAACAGGTGACTTTCAACTACTAGTGTATCCTGCATCTACAACTTTAACGTGTTGATTAAAGTTTGTTTCATGACTTGCGTCTCAGTGGCAGTAAAAATGGAGACTTGTATTTATTTAGGCAGTAGGGAAACTATTTAATTTACAAGGCCATACCACTTCCTGAAAGGTTGCATTGATGCATTTCCGATTCCCCTGTGAAAAAAGTATAAAAATATTCTTTAGTATTATGCTGAGGAATGCTGTACTTAGTAAATTTTTCAGTGTGCGATTTTCAATTTTCATTTACAAGGTTCATTTTCATTTTGCACAATCAAACAATGGATATTCAGATTTATAACCCAATTTGATACTGAAATGAGAGAAAATAAAGCTCATGTAGATGTATACCCTTATTGACTTAAAGGAGAAAATTAGGCTGCTATGAATCAGAGGTCAACAATGTATATTTTCATTTTCATCCCTTTGAATTTGATATGTTGAATGGAAATTGCTTAGCTTAGCCATTTCTACTTTACTCACGGTTTACATATAGTTTGTTAGGCCAGAATTCTGGAAATTTTCCAATGTTTTTTCAGTACTTTGTTTTCAGAAGAAATGTGCATTGCTCTACCAACATCTTCCTGGGGCTTTTATCTCCGTCAATATAGTTCCTAACCAATTTATTTACTTTGTGGCTGCCTTCTTTGTTTTACAAGCAAAGCTCATTGATATGCCCACATGAACCTGCTTTCTACTTTCTGTTTATTGAACATGTTTAATTGTTGTGATGTACATGAAGGAAACCAGTGAAAGTCAAGTTCAAACCCTGGGAAAAATCCACACTTTATTTGCTTACCACCTTCCTCATTGCACATGCATTGCATATCTCTTTTGTCTACCACACTCATTAATTTTCTATTTTTTGTACAGATTCATTTAGTTAAAGGCAATGGAAAATTCAATCTATGGTTCAAAATGTTCTCTTCAAATTATTTCCCAAGTCAGGTATAATATTCAAGGTATGGGGCTCTCTGTTCCAGATCAATAGATAAATCAATTAATGCACCCTTATTGAAAAGCAGACTGAATAAATAAAGGCTGAATACTATTTCTACATTGACTATCACTAAATGTTTTCTTAACGAATCACTTACAGTATTCTAATCCTGTAGGTACTTAATTCTTCCTCATTGTCACTTAATGATATTCCTTATCAGGTAGATGTGTTGTTGTAAACTCAGTGTGCCAGGCACAGATGACTATGATTTCACAACCATTACAACACAAGATTTTCAAATTTATTGGCAAGCATACATTGTATCAATCACTGATACAATCCTCCATTACACTGGACAAAACAAGCTAAGATGGCTCTTACCACACAAGCAAACATTATTAATGCATTTTAATAATCTATATGTGCATAAATATCTCTTTGTTATCTTACTTGAATATTTAAAGTCTTGCATGATAAATTATGATAGTTTCCCGTTGTAGATATCTTCTCAACCAGAACCTCATAGTGTATGGTATCTCCTCATTCATTCACTGTGGGAAAGTGCCTGACAAAGTATTTCTGTTTTTTTAGCCGGCAACATTCTCATTGTATATATCACTGACACTTGCTTCAATTTATGTTTTATGAAGCTTTTTCATCTGTTGACCTCTTATCTCTTCACATAGCAAAACGATGAATTTGATTGTTTTCCTTGCATCTGTACTAATTATGTCCACCAAATGCCAACTTAAAATTAAACAACTTTTAGAACTACAAAGTGGTCAAAGAGGTCTCAAAATAACGAACTTAAACAATTAGGCCCTCAGCAGCTAGGTTCCTTATAAAAAGAAGCGTGTATTCTCATCGCAATTGTAATTCTAATAGTTATCGCATAATTCTAAGTTTTGTTGCTCTTGAAAACTACAATCACAATACGATCAATGCAACACTACGTAATGTCCTGGAGCTAATACTATTATCATCAGATATTCACGGGAATTTCGGCGTCCTAGCAACAACAATAGCGGCGCGAAATTTAAAATTTGTCTTGCGTCATAGAGGACTTAGCATGCGTAAAAATTTTTTTCAACTCACACGAAAAAACAGCAATTTACGTAAGTACATGTATTTTTAATGTTACTTTCACTTTCACATGAAAATACAGGCTATTCATAACTAAACAGCTTTAAAAAAGCTCAAAGTGCTATATTTTATGTCACAATTGCCATTGCAGTGGATATTATCACAATAACAATTTTATCTTTAACAGGTTCACTTGAAATAGATAATTTCGCAAATACTGCTGCCGTAAGTTCATGTGTTCAGTTCTGCATTATCTGCCTGCCTTTAGTCTTTCCTCTTCATTGTAAGAAAGATAATTATTATTGATTTTCTGCAGAAAATAAAACTGTTTCATATTAATACATTAAAAGTATATATTATTGTTACATTAAGAGAACAGTAGAGGCAAATTCAAACAACTGATAGCCTATTAACTCACCTTTGACTGACAATGACAATATATTTATATATAGTGTAAACATGGATAGTGAAATGGAACTTGCCATCCTTAATGAGCTTGCAGCAGTTGAGCCTGCAGCAGTTGAGCCTGAAGTGGCGAAGGAACCCACAGTGGTTCATTGTGGTGAGGAAACTGAGGTAACATTGAAAAATACTATAATCCATATATTGATAAATCTATATAAATGTCATGCATATATTATCAAACTGCTTTAAAAGGAAACACAATTGTGTCCTATGTGAGTCATTGGTTTTAATATATTGTTCTCATATTAATCCTAGCTAATCGACTTTACTGATATTCGGTCACTAAAAAGGCAATGTGCCTTCAAATTCAGTGCCATTCACAAAGGCACCAAGTTTCACTTCGTTACCACCGAAGGCAGGCATTTAACGAAGGAAGAAATAGCGTAAGTTGCAATGCAAAATTCCCATCTCATCTGTGAAACATACCAATAAAAAATATAATATACAATAATTAATGGAAGCTTCATCCCATATGAAGAGAGTAATAATATGTTAATATATTAATATATATTTAACAAAGGATGAAATAGCGCAAGTTGCAATGCAAAATTCCCATCTCATCAGTGTGTATAACATATTGCTTACTTTTAATTCCTTCTGTAACAATCTGTTCTTCTCTACAGGACATCTGGGGAAATCAATATAAAAATTTTGAAAAAAAAAACTTTAAAAAACAAAAATACACACAAAAAAAAGGAAACGAAAAGAAAGTGGAAGCCCTTACCAGATGCATGTGGGCAGAAGTGCCCACAACAGAAATTGTATCTTTGGTAAGGGGCAGTTATAAAAAGTAGTTGTTGTTAGTCATATGTTCGTGTTTGTTTTTGTTCGTTTTGTTTCAATGTTATTTGTTTGTTTCATTAAATTGTTAAATTGTCTGTTAGATTTTCTTATCACTGTTATTAGTAAATTGTCTAGAAACTATAGTTACCAGTCATCAATAATAATAATATTGTGGAAAATTATAACAAGACTATTACCTTTCAAAAACCATGCATTTCGCCAACAAATATTTATCAGCAACAGTACCTTTAAACTCTTCTTTCACATGTTGCGACACAAACCCTAAAAATTTGCAAGAAATGTATTTCAAAAACCCGTCTTTATAAATGAACTAGATGTGACCTTTGGGATGCATAATGATCTCCTATAATTCAATATACTTACCCGAAGAACAGTCAAAAATTGCCTGCATTGACATCGCACCACACAAATCCCATACCAAGAGAGTAGCACAGAGAGAGTACCTAAAATTCACGAATAATACGTGTAATAAAACGTAAGTAGCACAGAATCGTATCTCATTTTCCAATGCGAACAATGTATCTTATCTCTAGCATCCGTTTTTCTCAAATGTGGCCTATTCTCAAGGGATTCGTGGTCAAATACTATATTTGCTAAAGTCTTATACGCTAGAAAGATGAATTAAAACCTTCACAGAAACGCTATAGATTATTTTAAAGATGTAACCTGAAAGATCGCAATGATATAATACGATCTGGAAAACCTACTTACCATCGCCTGTGACCCACTCACAGAATAGAAAGATGAAAGGAAGGACGCATTGCCAGCATGTTCTTTGTTCAGTCCAATCCAGCTCAATCAGAAAATTACGTCAAACGAGATTGCATAACAATAGAATTTGTTGCATGATTTTGATTTATGCTGTCTTTCATCAACGTAGCAATTTATCATGCTGGCGGTTGTGCTGTCCAAACATTCGTTTCCCAAATCTTGGATCGCAACGGAACTTGATGCTGAAATAAGAGAAAGTAAAGCTGAGAGAAACATTCATTTTGCCGCAGCTCAGGAGTAAGTAGACTTTATTTTTAGTTTCACCCCATTCAAGTTCCCATATAATTGCTTAGGCCAATTGTATTTCACTCATTGTTAACATATAGTTTCTTCCGCTTATGTTTCGTAGCTTTTTATATTTAATGTTTTCACAAAGAGTGTTTAATCCTGTAGCCGCATGTTGGAGTCGCTTCTTTTCACTTTGTGGCTGCCTTCTTTGCCTTACCACCAGCCAAGCCCAATACTCCTATGAAACTCCTTTCTCCATGCAATTCCCATCCCATTGATGATGATTTTGAAGTATTTTTGCATTCGTTATCCACGGTGTCCCGTGCTTATCCTTATGTTCTATATGATTGAAACTAATGTAAAACCAATCCCAGCCGTTGAAATCTTTTGCCGTGTTGCAAGAGTCACACTTAATTTTGGCTATGAGGGCTTTTAATATATTCTTAATTCTACGTTACAATACAGTGAAAAAAGTCCCAATTGTTATTCCAGTTAAACAAAGTCGCTAATTATGAAAGAGCAATTTTTCAATAACAACATATTCAGCTCACAAGGGCTATTTTATCCAAATCTAATTCCTTATTAACCTTGATAGTATTATACCAACATACTAAATAGAATATAATTTGTCTCTTTCACTTTGTAGATCTACTGATGTACATCATTGTACAAATGCAAGTATTGATTTCATCACGTAACCGACTTCATACCTATTGCTTTATCAAATTCAATGCATCCGTGTCATCTTATCATGGGAACAAAATCATACCTCTGTAAGTCAACATTAATGTAAATTCTGGATGCTCATTATAGATGGTCCTTTACTGTTTATATTAGGTTGACAAAGGACCACTGGCAAGTGTCAATGGATGCATTCAACTGATACTAGGCTAATTGTTGTTGTCCCTAAAACAAAACAAACTTTGATGTTGCATCTTATCTACTGTACCATCAGTACGAGGCTTACCCGATGAAAACGAGGATTTTCAAATGAAAACGAGGCTGATCGCTAAAACTAATTTCCATGCATGTTAAACACTACAATCGTGACAATAGATAGACAGGGGAGCGAGGGAGAGCCAAACCACTGTACGTGGGGTGGCAAAGGGCATGGGCGTTAGCGAATGCAGCGCACGAAGTGCGCCAACCACATTAAACTTTTGTTGCTTGGGGGGCTCTGGGAAGCGAGCGTATGCGAGCGCCCCCGGCTAGTCTCGTATATAATAAAATTGTTCCACACGTGACCCGCCGGCGCTCAACAATGGGCCATTGTCTCCGGAACAATCGACGTTCGAAAAAACAATGGGATCAAAGGAATTTCGTTGTGAACGCAAAGGCTTTTTTTTGGGGTGCAAATAAGGGTGCAAATTGGTATAGAAATGATCGCTGCATTGTGCTGATGACAGTGTACTGTTTGGCTAATTTCTAACCCCAGCGGCTCCGGAGTTATGCCCCATTTTGTGTTCCGACTTTCTAGAAAGTTCCCTGGATGGAGTTAATGAGATGCAAAACGAGCAGGGAGAAGCAGGTGTTTTTTACTTGAACGGACGGCAAGTTGCTCCGGTTTAAGCGTCAATACGTGCCGGAAATCAATTGTAAAGACATGTCAATTGTTCTCAGGACCTGTGGAGACAATGTGTGGACAATTGGGACAAGGTATTTCCTTTATTCAATTGTTTTTGGGTGGAAATAGCACGAGTTTTGTTTTCTTTAACCTGACGTTTTTCTTTTCAGCCAAGGGCCTAACAACAACACGAGGACAATTTTGATTTTCTTGGGTTGTTCTTGGCCGATTTTGTCCATTTAAACTTTCGATAACTGTTTATTTACACGAGAACTAAAGTTATCTGGGGTTGTTTTTTTTTGTTTTGTTGATTTTCCTCTGTTTTTGGACACTTTTAGCTGAATTTGGGTCTTGCTGGAAAACACGAAATTTTCAAGCAACAGGCATGTGTTTTGCATTCGCGAAAATCAATTTTTAACCTGCCAAAAATTTGTTCTTTTCATCCAAATATTTTCGATAAATGTTCGCCAAGCTATTAGCTTCATGTTGATATTTTCGTGGGGTGTGTAGGACAAAAATTGGACACGCTAATTGAATTTAAAAGTTGGTCAATCGTGTTTAAATTGCTATTTTCTGCACGGGTTTTTCTTTCATATTTCACGGCTATTTTTGATCAAGAAAATCATGTCTTGAGCTTCAAAAATACCCAACTAAATTTGCGAAAAGCATTTCAAATGCACCCAATTACTTTCGATACTTATTCGCAAAGGTATTAGCTTCGTGTTGGTGTAGTAGTATGATAGGGTACGTGTTGTAGGGTATGTATTGTAGGTTATGTATTGTAGGGTATGTATTGTAGGGTATGTATAGTAGGGTATGTTATGTAGGGTAAGTATTGTAGGGTATGTATTGTAGGTTATGTATTGTAGGGTATGTATTCTAGGGTATGTATTGTAGGGTATGTATGTAGGGTATGTATAGTAGGGTATGTTATGTAGGGTATGTATTGTAGGGTATGTATGTAGGGTATGTATGTCGGGTATGTATGTAGGGTACGTATGTATGTATGTATGTATGTAGGTATGTATGTATATTATGTATAGTATTTTTATATATAGTATATAGAGTATGTATTTAAGTATGTATTTATGTATAGTATATTTATGTATATATTTATGTATGTATGTTGATGCATATATTTATGTATATCCTTATGTATAGTAATGTTAATCTTAATATGTAATGTTTCTATTTTAACTTTTGTAAATCTTCAAAAAAGATGACTGCAAAGCAGACACTGTCCTTCTTTGTGAGCAAATAATCTTCGTATCAACCGTAACAAATATTAACATGAGCTCACCTGATTATAATAATATTCACAAGGAGTATTCACACACAACAAGCATTCACTTCATGTTTGAGCACCTTAAACACAAGAAGACATCATATAATATACTTTATAGCATGTGTTGGCAAATCTCAGTTTTTTCATCTGGATTTAAGTCTGTAAATACAATTAATTCATTTTAACTCCAAATTATTAATTACCCCTACCCCATATAAGCACCCAGTCCAACAGCCAGTATGATTACCTTCTTACCTTTGTTTAACCTTCCTTCCATGGCCTTAGCCTACAGATCATGACATTCATAACAACAGCTAACAAAATCCGCACAACCAGTTTGTGAAAAATTATCTATTTTTCCACATATTATGCATTAAATTCACCAAATCAATCACTTCTTTTTATACCCACAAGTTCTCCTTAATAATTTTCCCCATCAAATTAATAATCTTTGAGAGACATTTTTTTAAGGTTAACGTTAACGACTAATAAAAATAATGATACATCAATATGGAAAAACTAACCTTGGTCTTTTGAGAACCTGAATATTCCCTTGGCATGGAGCCAGGCATCATCACAAGTGAATCTTCTAACCATTCCTGTTCGAACAATTGATTACCAAAAGCATCATCTCTTTGTCGCAAAGAATCGAATTTGTAGGCCAACAGTATTGCAACAACAATCATAAACGAAGCACCACCGAGGCGCGGCGCCGAATAGAGGCTACTCATCTCCTACCTATCAAATTAGGGCGGGAAATTTTAAAATTTATCTTGCGCCAAGACCGTCCGTAAACACGAAAAAAAATTTTTTAACCCCACTGCAGCACCAAAATTTTTCAACGTAAGTATACGCTAAATTTCATTTCTACAATTATAAACGAAATATATATTTTAAAACATTCAGACATGACACAAATAAGCACAAGACACATATTCACACTACAACTAACTTTAAATAACATTTTTGTCTCATTTTTAACTTTTTTAATGCAATTTCTCTCTTGCAGGCAATTCAACATTCAACTTTTCTCTACATACACCTTGGTTTGTTTCTCTTCCAACTGCCTTTACTTCTCCTTTGTCAGGAATATTCTGCTGTGAACACAATAAACAACTGCCTATAACATTTTTGTCTCAATTTTCATTTTTCTTATGCAATTTTTTCTTTTCAAAGCAACTCAACATTCACACTTTTTTTGCACACCTTATGTAAGTATATTTCACAAACTTTATTTCTCACACAATGGTCGTTAATTCTCCTCTTGCAAGAATAGAGCAGTCAATTAACACTTCACAGATATATTTCCTCTCCTTCATTAACCTCTTGCAATTTGATTACCAACATGAAATTGATACAACATATTCATTCATAGATTCTCTACAATGGCCTCCAATCAAACTGATGAGAAACTTCTTCGTGAAGATGACACTCCTAACCATTGAAAAACACAAACTGTCAGAAAACACTGCATCTATCATCATGGATTCCTGGAAGCCCGGAACAAAGAAAAGATACCAGTCAACATGAAACAAATGGCTCACATTTTGTACTACACAGAGAAAGGATTCCTTATATACAGATATGAAGAGCAAAAAATTTGAGAAATGGGAGTTATATCTTTGGAAAGAGCAATATGAGCTATAATTTGATTTAGTTAATAACTTGTCGTAGTTAACATAAGTACTTTTGTGGCCATAATAAACGAGTGGTCAAAATAAACTTGGGGTGGCAAAAAATGCAAAAACCAACTAGCAGGGGGGATCGAAATGATCCAGGGGATCTGAATCTCCTTGAATAACAAACAGGAAGGCTAGCATTCACGGTACTAACAAGTCATATTTTTCGACGTACTAAGCAGATTTCCATGTCATGGGTTCACAACTTCATACAAAACCCTTAACTTTTATTACAAAGCAGTACAAAACAATAAATTCAACATTTGGGGGGTGGGAGGAGAATATAATTTTTGCTCATCCGCACAATTTCATTGTTTTATTCATAAATAAATAAATAAATTCATGGGGAATTTAACGACAGCTATGACAATTTATCAACAAATCATTTGTAGCTCTCCATCCCACTATGCAAAAGTTTTAAAAAACCTCCCACAAATTCAGTTATATATTTACTCTAATTTCAAATGCTGCATAGATTTAAGATCTTTAGAAAAACATGAGCTTGTTAGAAACTGTAATGTTCTTGTAGTAGAAAAAGAAATTTATAAACATTCAAAGAAGCTTCATTTACAATATAGATCAAACAATATAAGGCAACATGTCAATTCTGCAAAAGAACTTTGCGCAATGCTGCATTATTGGAGTACAGTTTGGAAGCAGCCAAACCAAATATTACTTTTAAAACTATTATGTAATAAAAATTGATTAATTGTAATTGTATGTACATAGATTTATTAATCTATTTGTCGAAATATGTTTGGCATGTTAAGAGCAATTCTGTCTAGTCTTTCCTCCTCATTTATCCTGAATGGCGACGACGGGGATTTTTTACTGCTCTGCAATCTTCCCAAAGGCATTGGCTCAATGACACAGGTTGAAAGCGATCTGACCCTACTTGAGGCAACATATGTTATTCCCCAAGTTCGTTCAGATGCTCCTATATCAATCCATGCTTTGGGGAGAGTGAGTCTTTGACTTTTACGTATCGTGATTGGCCAAGCTAACTTAAGATAGCCTGTGAACAGAAGGTCTATTAAAAATGAAAGTAAATAAAAATCAAAAATTGAAGAAAAAAAAAGAAAAGTAAAAAATGAAAAGAAAGAGAGCCTGTGGAAGTGTAATGGAAAAGTATTTTCCATATGCTGTATTCTGGCACATTAACTTTGAATGGATAATACCAAATTTAAAAAAAAACACTTAATTATGCAAAATCCCCAAGATCAACAATGGCGGGATGCAGCACGCAGTAACTTTGCAAATCTTGTTTCTTGTGCTCTCGTTCATTAATAGGTGTTCCTGCACCCAGAATAACCTCCTTCACAAGGCCAGGTAACCATAGCTGCCGTTACCTAACAAGTTTTCTGACAACTGCAGCGATGGCGGAATATGAGCAAGGTGATTTTGAGTTAGATGATGCTTTCCAAGGTTTAGGCCTCTTAGATGGGTTTAGGTTTCTTTTATTGTTGTTGTTGCTGCTTAATTATAATTTATGTCACCGTTGTTACTGCACATCAGCATAATTAATAAAAAGGCGGTAGAACAAAATACATTACATGTCTACAGGCTCTCTTTCCCTTTCCCCACTTTTTTCTTATACAATGCAATACAATTCGCTAATGGACGCAGGCCTAGGGCCTATATATTCTTTTAAAAATAGTTTCAGTTGATCTTCTATTTATAGTTCCATCGAAGCGGTTGATCAGAAGTAAATCGATCAACCTTATTCTTGAAATCGTCCAGTGACCTTGCCCGAACTACTTCTTTGGGTAGCTCGTTCCAGACTTTTGCGACTCTGATTGTGAAGAGGTTATGGCGGAGCATGTGCTTGCACGTGCACGTCTGACTTCTAGCTTGCGCCCATTTCCTTGAGCACTTGTTTCCCTTAGCAGGTGAGGGTCTGGTGATGTTTCCGGGTCACTCAAGCTGCTAACTATCTTGTAGGTTTCAATGAGGTCTCCTCGCAATCTCCTGAAAGCGAATGTGAACAGACCAAGGGTCTGTAGACGTTGTTCATATGATCGACCTTTCAGACCTCGGATCAACTTGATTGCTCTTCTCTGTACTCTCTCTATTGTCTTAATGTCCTTGATCTTATAAGGGTGCCATACAACATTAGCATATTCGATATGAGGGTGCACTTGAGCACGATATAAATGTAGGAACATGTCTTTGTCCAGAAATTTGAATATCCTTCTAATTATTCCCATATTTCGGTTTGCAACATTCCCATTTTTATTATTTATTACTAAGAGAGCTTCTGCTCACAGGCTAAGCTTGAGAGGCAACTGTTGCCTTTCTTATAGTTCATGGTGAACTATATATGAAACTGTTAAAGGACAAATAGGATCACACTTTGGAATATCAACCAGAGATGGGCCAGCATAATCTTCAAACTTGACAATGACACCAACTGGTAGCAATGGTGGTGGCTTCTTATCAGCATACAGAGTCTACAATGATCCGGACACTATCGCAACATCAACAACAACTCAATCTGGGTCATGTGTAGGACGCATATCAAAAGAAATTTGCTTTGCCATGCTCTCCGATATTGCCTATGGCAGTATGGTTTCTTTTTCTCTGTGAAAACTGCAATCTGTCCATTGACAATAGTTTTTTTAGACAAGAAATTGCATATAACATTAAGATTATCACTCTCTCTCATCCCAATAACTAATGATAATTAATGTAGTTGTTAAATTTAACTCTTGAAAATGTAGTATTACATATTCCAAATTAAATTGCAGTTTTCATGAACACCAAGGAAACCTCGAACAAAGGTTGCCCCTTGAAGTTCGAGCTTTAAACTAATGTAATCGGCCATCTTCTTTTTTTAGTATGGCCAAACGTGATGGTGAAAACGCAAGATGAACAAGACAAATAAACAGACGTATAATTGATGTGTGACACACAAGTGTGAACTCCTATTGAACAATACTATCAACATCACTGAACACTCCACATAATGAATGAAGACATCAATACAGTCTACAGACGGGACCCAATTATCTCCCATTCATCTGCACTATCCATTTATAACTGTCAAGAATCATAATTAAGTGAATACTATTTTGTACTAATGTATCATATACAAAATAATTGCAGGATTAATCTACTCTCTGTTTATCTTTAATAAGCTTCATCAATGTTCATTTTAATGAGATGCATTTCTGCAGTTTATCTTGAACAATAATAGTAGTTTATCTCATATGGAAACAAGGCCATTGTATTTACATTGAAAAAGACTTTGGCCTCATTTCCATCAATGGCACCACCCACTTCTAAAATGCCTTATTGTGAAATATGAAATTGGTTCACGAAACAGCTTAACTTTGACACAGCAACAAATTGTGAAGAGGACAACTTAAATTTCGAAGACTATTGCCAGATTTACAGAGAACATTTTCAATGTGTCTTACTGGTAAATGAATGCATTTACATCTTATATTTAACTATGCAATTCAATCACCAGCTAAATTCTGGTTAGGCCATGCAAAACGTCATGCAAACTTCACTGATTGCCCCGACATGACAGTTACTTCGTTATAACTTGAATGATTGACAGCTTCACAGTTTCCCTGATTCCAAAATAAATTTCCGGTGCCCTGACTCTAAGTGCCTATGAGTGTAAGCTTTGACTCAAAACAATTCTTCAATTAATCATTTTGGTGCAAGATGGCGGGAAGACGCATATTTTTTTGCTCTAACCTTACTGCTGAAATTGTTAGCTTCATGTCAAGTAACAAATACTAAAAAGTGATACCTATCAAACGAGAAAGACTAAAAAATTTTTATACTTTAACATGAAGTCATCATTGTGCAATATTGAACCAGATGGAAATGGATTCTTGTGGTGTTATAGCTACGACAATTTCGTTCGACGCCATTTAGGCCTAAACAGAAGGATTACTTTTCTGTCAACCCAGAAGGTCAGAGGTATGTCAACACTGCTAAAGACACTCTTATTGATTTCTGGAAATGTATCACCTAACCCAGGACCCGGAAAGATACCATGTTCGGTTTGTAGAAAACCAGTTGCGTCAAACCACACAGCTATACTGTGTGACAAATGTTCTCAGTGGTGCCATATTGGGCCTAAGTGTGGGAAGGTAAAGGTGAAGGATTACATGGAGTACTCAAAAGAGGTGAATTTTGAATGGACTTGTCCTACTTGCGAGAACCAAACAGATCCATTGACTGTTGAACAAGAAATGAAAGTGAATAAATCAAGCGAATCAGCGGACGGAGGAGATATTTATGGCGAATTAAAAAGAAATCTGAATGTCAAAGGCCTTAAGGTGGCTCACATAAATGTGATTGGACTACTGTGTAAACTCCATGAAATAAAGTTTTTTGCTTCAAGAAACAAAATTAGACGTTCTTGGCATCACCGAGACACATTTGCGCAAGGACATCAGCGATGATCAGATTGAAATCGAAGGTTATAATCTAGCTAGAAAGGACAGACAAAATAGTGAAAACAACTGGGGAGGCTGCTTAATTTACTTTGCTGAAGATCTTGATGCGTTTGCGAGAGAGGACCTAAATAATCAGTTTTCTTTTGAAGCGGTTTGGATTGAAGTTATAATTGCATCCCAAAGATGATTAATTGGCACGATTTATAGACAACCGAGTGACTTACCTTTTTCAATAAATTCCAAAATGATTTAGATAAAGTATGGGCGAAAAGAAACAATATTCTTTTGCTTGGGGACTTCAATTCAGATTTAAATTTTGAAAACTATAGCGATGAAACATATTTTGGTAAAAAGTTATCGAGAGTTCTAAATGCATTTAATATGACTAATATCATTCAACAACCAACAAGAATTACCGAGACAACAAGAACTATAATAGATCTAATAATAACAACCGACAAATCAGAAGTGAAACATTCAGGAAATTTTAACTCTGGTATCTCGGATCATCACATTGTTTATGCAGTACTTAACATCTTTAGAAAGCCAACAAGACCTAAGATAATTGAAGTAAAAAATTACAAAAAGCTAAATCTAGAGGAACTGAAAGCTGAATTTGGGAGAGCACCGTGGGATAGTTGTGAGATTTTCGACAATACAGATGACATTACGTGGGCATGAGAAGAGTTGTATAAAAAGATACTGAAAGACCACCTACCAGTAAGAAAAGTAAAAATTCGATCAAATAGCCTTCCATGGATGAATTCAACTTTAAAGAAAGAGATGAACTTAAGATATAAACTCTTAAAGCATGCACAAAACATCCGAAAGACAATAGGAGCTGGGTAGAATATAGAAAGCAAAGAAATCGTGTGACACAGGTTACTAGAAAAAAAGAAGCTG
Source organism: Sanderia malayensis (assembly GCA_013076295.1). NCBI lineage: Eukaryota > Metazoa > Cnidaria > Scyphozoa > Semaeostomeae > Pelagiidae > Sanderia > Sanderia malayensis. The sequence goes on along the minus strand of RQOL01000374.1, from coordinate 3,105,511 downwards.
AATATTGGAAAGACAAGTTTACCAAGTCAAGTAGCTCAAAGGAATTTTGGAGGACAGCGAAAGAAATGCAAGGAGTAAAAAAGACACAAAAAATTGGGCCCATAAAGGGAGATAATAATGAAATTATTGCAGAGGACAATCTGGTAGCAGAGAGCCTAAACAGTCACTTTGCGAAGGTTGGGAAGAAACTGGCTGGAGAGATAACATCATGTACACAGAGTTACTCCAGTAATATCTAACATCAGTATCACAGAGGAAAAAGTAAAAAGTGCTATACGTAAAAGGACGAGACCGGGTAAAGGAAGTGGCCACAATAATATTTCTTCGAAAGATTTACATCTTATAGGTGATCTCCAATCCACATCAGTGGGGCTTTACAAAAGCCAAGTCAACAGAGTTATTGATGTTACATCTCACTGAAAAATGGAAAGCTGCGTTAGACGAAGGAAAATACATTGGAGTACTATTTATTGACTTTAAGAAAGCCTTTGACTCCATAAGCCATGAAACTATAGCGCTAAAATTACAAGCTTGTGGAGTCAGTAGTCACTTGCACAAGCTAATTATGAGCTACCTTGGAAATAGAGAACAATACGTAGAGATAAACGGAAAACGGTCAGAACGGCAGGAAGTGAAATATGGGGTTCCCCAGGGGTGACTCCTGGGTCCACGTCTCTTTAACATGCAGGTTTTTTATCTACCCGAAGTACCTAGTGAAGGAGAGTTGGAAATGTTTGAGAACGACACTGAACACTATGTAATTGGTAATTCTGCAGATGAAATATCAGTTAGCATTGAAGATGTATTCCAAGAAATTAACCAGTGGTGCAAACAAAACTGCCTTACAATACATCCAGACAAAACAGAAGTAATGATGATTTCAAGAAAAACAATAGTTGGTCCCTTAAGACCGATAAAATTGCAGGACCACATTGTGAAATATGTAGCTGAATCAAAATGTTTAGGAATGACAGTTGACAACAGGCTTAGCTGGAAAAACCACATAAAAAAGGCATCTGTAAATTTAGGAAAGAAAGTTAAACAACTAAAGAGAATGAGATCATTGCCAGCAAAAGTACTAGAAACAATCTACTTCCGTGGAATACTCCTTAGTACAACAATTGGAATTGGAGTATGGGGTTCATGTTCACCCCAACAATTGAAAGGTCTCGAAAGAGTTCACAGAAAAGTGGGGCGTATCATTCACAAAATACCTAAAGGGGTTCCACAAGATCAAATCTTAGAGCAAGCTAAATGGAAATCAATAAGCTTCATGTACAAAAAGAGAATTGCTTATTTAGCGCATCAAGCTTCTAACAGGAAACATCCTGATGTCATAAACGATTTAGTAGCGAGGCACGTTACAAATAAGAACTTGAGAGACAATATAAAACTTGAAATACAAAGGAGCAAGACAAATGCAGAGAAGCAAAGTTTCAGACACAGAGGCCCTTTAATCTGGAACTCACTTCCGGAAATAGCGAAAGCATTCAAGACGTATGAGTCATTCAAAAAGAACTTGCATAATTTTAACAAAATAATAGACACAATATCTTTTAATGAAACATCAACTGTCTCTTTTAAAGACACAGACACATTTATTTATAATTAGTTATTTTATTATATCTATTTTGTATTTATTTATTTATTTTGTATTTAACAGCAGGTCAACATCAGCTAAATTGCTGCCGGCTTTTTAACCTGATGTTAGAGAGAATGAATCAAACAGATCACGCAAGTATAATTCCTTCGACGCACTGCAAATTAGTTTCAGTCTATGATTTTCAAGATTCGGCCCTACTAGGCCCTATTCATAATCAAACTAAAAATTCTAATGCTACGAACGTTGCTAATTGTTTACTGGTCGAATTCGATTGATTACCACAATAAGCTCTTCGAGCTGGTCAATCTTCACCGCGATCTCAAACGTCGAAACTCGAACTTCACTGCGAATCCACATGCACCCGAGGGAGGCTGACGTAATTCCACTCCGATTTATTGCTTATAAGATTTTCTCGCGTCGTCCTGCTTATCCTCACCGCTTCAGATATTTGCCTCAGCATTGCATCATTTCTGTAATTCCCGGTTATATTCATTCTGAAATCTTGAATCTCGCCGTCATGTTTTTCACTGCAGTGCCTCCAAATTACTGAAGATTCAGATCTTCTGTCGAGCTCTTCCAAGTGCTGTTTCCCGCGCGTAAATCCATTCTTTGACGACTCTCCATGGTACTTCATATCCCGGCCTTGTTGCTCACACCCAACACACGCTATCTCATAATTTATTCCGTCTTTAGAGCATGATCCTCGACCTCCAGTCTTGCATATCAAACATGTCTCACGATTGCAAGATGCTTCCTTGAGCGGATCAGATCTTTGAAGCTGACTCTTCAACGAACGACCGGCTTTCTCGACAACACGAATGCGGACACCACACCTGTCAATTTCATTTTGGTACTTGCGTTTCAATTCAGACCCCGGAGTTGACTGTATAAAGATCACAGAATCATACTTCCCGTTCTTGTACCAGTTAAGCACTCTGTTCTTCTTAAGGCGTATGACGAGATTCATCGGAGAGTTGAACTAGGAGAACGCCCCCTATATCGTCCGTTTGAGTGGAACCGGGAGGAACGGGATAAAGCCAAGAAGAACAGAGTGCTTAACTGGTACAAGAACGGGAAGTATGATTCTGTGATCTTTATACAGTCAACTCCGGGGTCTGAATTGAAACGCAAGTACCAAAATGAAATTGACAGGTGTGGTGTCCGCATTCGTGTTGTCGAGAAAGCCGGTCGTTCGTTGAAGAGTCAGCTTCAAAGATCTGTTCCGTTCAAGGAAGCATCTTGCAATCGTGAGACATGTTTGATATGCAAGACTGGAGGTCGAGGATCATGCTCTAAAGACGGAATAAATTATGAGATAGCGTGTGTTGGGTGTGAGCAACAAGGCCGGGATATGAAGTACCATGGAGAGTCGTCAAAGAATGGATTTACGCGCGGGAAACAGCACTTGGAAGAGCTCGACAGAAGATCTGAATCTTCAGTAATTTGGAGGCACTGCAGTGAAAAACATGACGGCGAGATTCAAGATTTCAGAATGAATATAACCGGGAATTACAGAAATGATGCAATGCTGAGGCAAATATCTGAAGTGGTGAGGATAAGCAGGACGACGCGAGAAAATCTTATAAACAATAAATCGGAGTGGAATTACGTCAGCCTCCCTCGGGTGCATGTGGATTCGCAGTGAAGTTCGAGTTTCGACGTTTGAGATCGCGGTGAAGATTGACCAGCTCGAAGAGCTTATTGTGGTAATCAATCGAATTCGACCAGTAAACAATTAGCAACGTTTGTAGCATTAGAATTTTTAGTTTGATTATGAATAGGGCCTAGTAGGGCCGAATCTTGAAAATCATAGACTGAAACTAATTTGCAGTGCGTCGAAGGAATTATACTTGCGTGATCTGTTTGATTCATTCTCTCTAACATGAAGTTGACCAATTCCCTAATGGCCTCATCAAGAATTATTAGCAATAAAACTTTTTAACCTGCTTATCAAATAAAATAATAATAATAATGATAAAAGTATTTGCTTGTTTATGAATTCTTTACTGTTCATTGCTTCTATGTGTTACAAGCAAAATACATTGACATCCTCTTGAAACTGCAGTTTTTTCCCAATATTAATGATTAATTAATCATACCCAAAAGTCATCTTCAAAAGCCTTTCCTGTTCAGTTTTATTGTTACATGTCAAGCAAACTACTGTAACGATGTTTTCAGCAATAATTATATGAAGCGCTAAGAAATCTAACCTGCATGTTAGAAACACTGTTGGGTCATCTAATTAATAACTAAGGCATTACATGAACACTTAAAAATTGACATTTACCAACCTTTTAATGCACAAGTCCAGAACGCCAATGAAAATATATCACAACAACATGAAAGTTTGCTTCCGTCAACTGGTAAACAATCTCTATCTATGTCTTTCTATTAGTACATTAGCAAAACATAAAGATTATTTTCACAGATTTTGCATTTCAAACATGTTTTTTCAATAATCCCGAAAGGGAATCAAACAATGTGGCTTTGCAACTATCATGGTGTTCTATTGTCCTGTATTATTTGGCACCTTTGCATGGTCATTTAATTTTGTTTTGAATTACTTCTTTTTTCCGTTTGATACTTAGTGAAACAAATACTGAAGTCCTGAACCAAAGCTGTCAATGTCACTAATGTTTGCTATTCACACCATGCAATTGTCAAATGACTCAAACAAACATTTACTACAATATATATGAATAGCCGGGGGCGCTCGCGTACGCTCGCTTCCCGGAGCCCGTTAAGGTAAAAAAGTTTAATGTGGCTGGCGCACTTCGTGCACTGCATTCGCCAACGCTCATGCCCCTTTAAACCCCATTTACGATGGGTTAGCTCGCTACGCTGGCCTGTGGTTGTCGCACTTTGTGCGCTGCATTCGCTACCACTCGTGCCCCTTTCAACCCAACTTACAATGGGCTAGCTCGCTACACTCGCCTGTTTAGCTGTTATCAAGAAACATTGAGTGATAGGGCGCAATGCGTGCGCTGCATTCGCTCCTGCTCATGCCTCTGTGTACCCCTCTTACAATTTTTTGGCTTGCTACGTTCGCCTCATAATCGCGTATCATAATTTGTTTTTAAAACTTTGATTTTATTTACATTAGGCCTAAGCGTCACAGTATGCCGAAGCAACAATGGCGGTCGTACAAAAACTAAAACTATCTCACTCAAAAAACAAAACAAAGCTATCACCTGTGTTCTTAATTGTCTCCTGTAATTTTCCAGAGGTCTCTCAAACAATTAGCAAGGCTTTACGAAGATAATTCAGGTCGTAAAACACTTTGAAAGGCGCCCAGTTATGCTTTGTGTTGAAAACAAAACACACGTTTTCTCCAAAAGTACCTGCTGTTCAACCCGAGGGCTAATTTGCATGATAACGAAAAACGCGTGACTTTTCACGTCAAGTCACAAAAGAGCCAATAAAATTGCAGGAAAAGGCGAAACGGGTCATGTGAAGAGCGAATACTCCTTTCGAAAATGGAGTTGGGGATGCGAATTTGGAAGTTTCGCCAGCGTAAACCGTTGTTTTTTCGTGATAGCACAATTAGTGGAGTAGTTAATGGAATAACTGAAAAATTCTTTTAAAATAGGCTTCCAAAAATAGATAACTTTTGCCTACTCCAGAAACGGAGACTTTCCATGCAAGTGCCAACCTTGTGCGCCCCCATTCAAAAAAGCCTTATTGATCACCGATTCGCCCCATTGTTTTGGGATGCTCGACCTATTGTTTCGGGTCGAATCTATTGTTTTAGGCAGAGTTTCGCCACCGTCACGTGACCACTTAGAATAGTAATATTAGAAAGTCAGTGGTAAGTTAACAAACTTAACAAACTCATGGGAAGAGAATTATGTCTATGCAAGTTTCAATCACATTTTAATTTCATTACCCTTTTATCATAGGCTATTGCCTATTGCAAAATTGCTTAAAGTGCCTCTACACCTTATTTTTTTATTGGCTAAAACTATAGATTCGAATGCGCTGATTCTGAACCCGTTTATAGTTTTTTGATATGACAAGTAGTTTTTGAGATACGAGGCAACGCGTGCCACTTTTTCGTGGTTAACTTTTAGGACTGGGTCGAGCCAACTATGACATCATAGTTGAGCCTAGTTGTGCCCCTTTAATTTTCCCGTACTGAAGCAACAAATCTGACATCGATTTTCTCTCACACCATGGGCTCGATATTTATATTTTGGACTTTGATGATTAGAAACAGGCTGGCGCATTATGGCATTTGAGTTTGAAAGGCTTGCGATGAGTTTGTAGCTGTGGGGAGGAATTACAAAATTCCTGTGTAGTGGCTGCTCGTTGTGCTCAGTGGCGGCGGGTGTAGGCCTGCATTCAGTATAATAAATAGTGTTTTCGCTGGAACCCTTCAAGCATTTAAGTGTCCATATAGTCGTTGAGGATCCTTGGCAGTCTTTATGACTCGCTGAAAATTAGGAACAGCGATGTGTTTCCATATGGTCGTTCAGGGTCTTTGAGGGCAGTCTTTCGCAGTCGTCGAGAGCATGTGATAAGAAAGTGCGCACAATAAAAAAGTGGTGCCAAATTTGTAAGTTTAAAACATTGCAGAAGCAAATATGGAATTTTTGTTTTTGTTTTTCGCAAATATCATGGGTAAGAAGATAGGATATTCTTAAGTTTGTGTTCTGTTTCTTTCGCTGTCGTACTGAATTTTCGTTCCCACCTCTTCCTAGGTATTTTTCTTTACTAAATTTGTTATAGAAGCAATCGTAGTAAATGGGAACTTCTGCCATAATTTCAAACAAATCTAAGGCTCCAAAATTCTCAAAAGATTCACAGTTGTTTTAAAGGTGTTGGCGGTCCTTGAGGGTCGCTGAGATCGAAACTTTTCGACGACCCTCAAAGACCCAGTCGTTTTGGGTCATTGGAAGGATTAAAATCAATTTTTGACAGGTCTCTGCGTGATCGTCAATCTTTTCAGCGACTCCCAAATACTGCCAACGACCATCAACGACCATCAACGACTATATGGATACTAAGTTTAAGAGTTTCACAAACAAATCTGCAAAAATCGAATTAGAATTTTAGTATTGATCGATCAGAGCTCTTTCAAACAAATCAGAGTCAATTTATAGAGAATATGAGTGAAATTTTGAAAATTTATTGCACGGCTGGAAAACTTTAAAAAGCGAGTTGTTGATCAGGGAATCTGAGCTGAATAAATCAATACAACTGAGGGGAAATAAAAACAAACTTAGCCACTTACCAGTGAAGTTCTTTGGGAAACAGTTCTGAATAGCAAGCTCTAAGTAAAATTCCAGTTGATTGCAAGGAAGGGCAGAATAGGTTTCAGGCAACTGCATGTACTTTGAATGGCTTCGTTTCAGTTTGGAATCTTTTGAGATGCTTAATTTCACCAACACAATTGAGGATAAGTTCTTTTCTTATATGAATAACATCAAGCAGAAAACTGGAACTGGAAAGGAACTTATGGATATACTAGGAAAAGTTTCCTTAAATATAAAATGTTAAAAATTTGATAAGGCTTTTCTACTGAAGTTATTTATAAGAATGAGAATACACTATTCCCTTAAGTATGTAAATAGAGAGCAGTCCAAAACAAAAGGAAAGAACAGAAAACACATAGAATTAACCCATCCGTAATAACATATTTTAAATGAAGAGAACACAATAATTTACCTCGATTTTGTTATTCCGTGGATCATTGAAAATTTCTCCAATTATGACCATGTTTTTAACAACATCCACACACAAGACACGCTTCCCCTACCACATCATTTTGCCGCTATCCGCCATCAGACACATAGGCCTGTTCTCTATCGTGTTGCACAGCCACCAACTACATTAAAACAAGATGAAAGACACTACAAAATTACAAAATCCATGACCATGAACTTCAAAGGATGCCGACAACAGTTGCCCTTCTGTGTTATCTCTATTCTGTGATTGACCTTAAGGGGAGAAGCACAGATACATCAGATGTAATCAAAGTGAATACGTTCCTTGGCCAATGGGTTGAAGAATTTTATTCTGAGGCTGTACCTGCATTAAGTGGTTTTGGAAGGCACCGTATTGCAGATGGTTATGAAAGGTTTCATGTGGAGCAAGCAAAATGGAACCAGTGGAGCCCACAGCGAAGACAGCAACACACTGATCAGTTCTTCAATTTCATTGCCACACAGAGCCAGTACTACAAGAAGCCTGCATCTGTGGGTTTGAAAAAATCGCTCCACACACAGAGAAGGGTTTAGAAGGGAGAGCCACTAATTTTTTTGGACCGGAGAGCATCAATTCCTCATGTTAGCAGTCAAAAAGTGACTCCTATCAAGTTGACAAACACTGCCGCAAAAACAAGTGTTTGCCAGTCAGGATGGAGTGTTGCTCCGCGGGACAACAGTACCAATTGTAAAAGAAGCGATCCAATAGATCCTGATCACTGTTTGGAAAAGCAGTTCTTGTTGGTACATTGGTCTGACTCCAAGAACTACCCAGGTTCTGTAAAGTGATGCCAAAGCTACAAGCAAGTGTTTACTGCCCCTCACTGGGTTGTTGTCAGAACTGAAGGGGTAAGAGAGTGGACTGCTGCAAACAGCAAGCAGAAAGCAAGTTCTGGCAACATTTATATTCATTATTTGCGATCTTGTTTGATAGAATACCAACAAAATTGTGTGTTTGCCATCATAACAGTTCCCAAGTCAATTGTGTCATATGTTTCGATGTGGACTTGCCACAAGTCTCACTCTCTTTGGGCCCGAAAATAAAATTCAGTGGTAGCGAGACTTTGGCCGCGCCTGAGGCGCAAACGGGCGTGCAGTGCGAGGTTTGGAGAGTGAGACTTGTAATACTTGTCCATGAGAGCGAGGCTACGTATATTCCTTGCCATCAGATGGACAGAATATTGTTCGCCGGCAATTCCTTTCAAGTGTGAATCTTACCAATGAAATCCCAAGATTTTTAAAAATATTTGCCTGAGATGGGGGGAGAGTTAGCGCACTGCAGCACAATGAAATGGCTTTATTTGAGGAAAATAATGGCCGCCGCGTCTTGTAATCCCGACTTTGTTTTGGCTGCCTCTGAAAAACTTGGTTATGAAAAACTGGAAGATTTTCAACGAGATGGCGCTCTTGCTGTTCTATGTGGCCAAGACGTTTTTGTTGCAGCACCCACTGGATCGGGAAAGTCATTAATGTTCCAGTTAATTCCAGTCCCTGTTCAGGAACAGCAGAAAAAGGAATGGCCTAACAACCGAAGCCGAATGAAAGTTTTGTACTCGTTCTTTCTCCGCTCATTTCGTTAATGAGGGACCAAATTTAAAGATTGAGAGAGAAAGAAATTCATAGCCTGTCGCTTTCTGATCCAGACATGACAGCAAAGCATCTTATGACAGAAAAATACCACAATTGCTTTTGAAATGGGAGTTAATTGCAAAAATTTCGTTGAATTTTTAATAACGTTGAAATGTTTCAGTTTCTCACATTTTTTGAGCTACACAATCATTGAGATCACAACACCCCTATATGACACATGTACACATTAATCCACATAACATTTTTCAACATTTGAAGTGCATTTACATTAATTTAAATATTCCCTTTAAAGGCTTCGGCAATTAATCCGATGCAAATACTGTGTATCAGAGGCATTGATCCAGCATAAGTAGACAAAGTATGCTAAATATCACCCCTGGGCTATTAGGTCATGTCAAATTAATTTTGTGACTCATTGCTTATAGACCGGGCTGTGGTTACGGCAAGTACCACCCGAGCCCGCAGAAATTCTGATGTGGATTTTTGAATAGCTATTGACCCGGGTGTTCAAAAATGTGATGGTAAACGGGGGTCTGCTGGTGCGTCTGGGAGCTGGGGGGACTTTTATGTCGACTCCCCCTGCGGAGGAGCAATTTCAACATTCGTGCTGCTAAACATATCCAGAGCTAATGCTTGACGTTTTGCATTAACCGATTACTGTACATTATAATATATTACACGCCAATTATGTAATATTAATTTAAATGGAATGTAAACTGGATGTATACGCCTCTTAGAAGCCTGGGTCATACACAGCATGTTATGTATTTATGAACATTAACTATGTTCCAAAAACAATAGATTTGTTATTTGCAATAGCTTAGTCTTCATTTACGTAATGGAATTTCAATTCCGGTTGGCATTCAAACTAGACCATAGTACGAAGAACACGTTAATAAGTCAATCGATACAATGTGCAGTAGAATCCATATCAAAAACTTAACATAAGCAAAAAGAAAATACAGTTTTCACCACGGATTCAAACCTGGTAAGAAGTATAAATTTCAAATTATTAATTATAGATTTCTTAGACACCTTTTTTCCTCTCGAGAAATAAAATAGTAAACGTTTTTAATAGCTACACATTTAAATGGATGTTTGAAAATAACCCCAGTGCTGAAATTTTCTAGGCAATTTGCCAACTTCAGTATTAAAACTTACAAGAATTACGGGACCTTACTGTACACGTAAGAGAGCTGGGTATGATAACTATGGCGTTTTAAGTCATTTTAAAAAACAGAACTATGAGTTGGGGTCTTATTTTTATCATAGTCATGACTAGTCTGAAATGCATTGTACACTACACATTGCAAGATGCACGATACAGTAAAATAAAACAAGTATCTGAAGTTAATTGGGATAGAATTCAAGCTGCAAAGTCTATCAGAGAGACAAAGGGCGGAGCCAATCATGACAAGCACCAATGTGACTCGGTACCAGATAATATCGACCCAGTTGTTCACGGAATCCACCTGGAGCCTTGTTACAAAAATTTTGTTCTCATTCTTTCTCAAGAAAAAAAGAATACCGAGACCACTCCTTCGGAGCGCACAAGCTCCCGATCATCGTTACGAAGGAAGCGCCCACTCCCAACACCAGACGTGGGGGATGTTTTCCCAAAAGAATGCAACTTCTGCAAAAGATGGCGGGTCAAAAGAAAGCAAGCCATATCAATGCCTATTACGATAACAACGAAAATGGCGGAAGAGAGAATCAAACGGGCAGCAGAATCAAAGGATGAGCAGCTCTTTTATGAAATCAAAGACTTGGATTTGATTGCAAAAGAACTTAAGTACCACGATTTTTGCTATAAAGATTTCACAAGAAAAGAACCTCAGCCCTCAAGCCAATTTTGGGACACACGTGGCGATTTTGATGCGGTCCTTTCTTGCATTGAAGGCAGAATCGTTTTACAAAACGAGGCCATCTTAATGGCCACGGTACATGACATATATACGGTGTGCGTCCCGAAGACACCAGATATCGAAGCAAGCTGAAGTCAAAAATACAATCGAAGTTCGGAGATCAACTGCTATTTCTTCACGTTGATGGCAAAACACCTGAAGTGATTATCAACAGTGAATGTATTAAATCGCACACATTAGTAAAAAATCGTGATCTCATAATCAAGCGGGCTGCGGAATTTCTTCGAGAAGACTTCTTGAAATATTTGTCAAGCCTCCCCGATCTCTCTTGGTCACCGTGTATTGAGGAGCTAAATGCCAAAGAGAGGCAGCCACCTACTTCAGTCACATCATTTTTTACGCAGATATTGAAATGTAAAGATAACATCGAGGGTTCAACAGTGGAGCGACTTGTGCAGTCATATGCATCACATCTCATTCACAGTGTTACGAGGGGGAAAATAATAACAGCTAAACACTTCTTGTTGGGACTAGGATTACACAGCATCACAGGTCAGAAAACGCCAATACAAATCCTCAACCATCTTGGCCACTGCATGGAATACAACTTAACATGTGAGATAGAAACAGCCCAATCTGAAGCTACTCAGTCACTCTCTAAATAAGTGGTACATTGCCTTTAAAGCCAAAGTCGCAAAACCATACAGTCCTGACAGTATTTTGGGCAGATAACTTTGATATGAACTTTGAAACAGCAACAGGACACGGAGCAGTCCATTCTACACACATGGTTGTATTTCAGGAAGAATCCCAGTTTGCAGAACTTGGAAGTCAAAGATTGAAAATAGATCGAACAAGGAAACGACAAATTGAAGACAAGAGTGAAGGCAACGCTGATATCTCCATTAATTCAAAGAAAGAGCCGTCAACTTTGGCCCATTTTAACAAGAACGAAACTGATTTGTCCAGACTTTCGTTTCAATTTATATACCTTGCGTGGATGGTATTAAGAAATCTAAATTCAGATGATCAAATTGTTTCTTCCTTTTTTCGCTGGAAAATGAAATTGAGAAGTGCAGGCCATCCTCAAGAATCGATAAAGAAAACAGTGATGATGTATTTGCCCCCTATTAACGCTAAAGTGACCGATTATAGCACAATCAATAGCTACATCATGTACATGCAGCGACTTGCAGATGAAGTGAACATGGCTTATGTAAATGTGACTTTAGATGTCGGCGCTGCTATGAATGCCTTTAAAGTTGTATGGAATTATCCGAAGAAATTTGGCAATGTAATAATTCATCTTGGTGACTTTCACTTCATAAAAGAGAACTTTGGCATTATTGGCAAGTTGGTAACAGGGTCCGGTTTTGACGATGTTGTGCTTCAGGCAAGTGTGTGTTCCTCTGGGAGTCTTAACGGCGTTTTGGCTGGTTCTCACTATAACAGAGCATGGACTATCCACGCAGCTTTCTCAGAGGCTCTCGAAAGGTTATTGTTCGACAGATTCTTGACAGAAACGAATGTTTCTCTTCCAAATGTACTTTCAGAGCAAATAGACAACCAGAGTATTATTAATGAAATGATCGAAAACGTGAAGGAGCTCTTCACAAAATACCTTACCTTCAAGGATAACACTCGTAATGGAGGTCTTGGGAAAACACCTCAATTCTGGATACAATTATACATGGATCTGATAGAATGTCAAACAAGGATTCATTTGTCTGTCCAGGAAAATGATTTTGCTTCTCGACATGCTGCGTGGAAAACCTTTCTCCCAATGTTCTTGGCACTGAATAAACCAAATTACGCTCGTTATGCTTCATATTACGTTGGAATTCTCGATAACATTGATCAGTTATACCCAGGACTTAAAGAACTGTTACAAAAAGAAGGCCTTTCCATTCAAGCACAAGATTGTTACCCATTAAGGACATCAATTGACCAAAGAGGAGAGCAAACGTTCAATCGCCACGCCAAGACAGGAGAAGGAATAAAAAGCTTTGCCAATGATCCCAAATCTATTTTGAAATGGACATTGAATAGGTCGGAGCAAGCTAAAATTACATCGGAGCTGCTAAACATGGCAGAAATCAAGTGTCAAGGAAACATTTATATATCGATTCGACCTTCATAAATCGTGAAAAGTGAGCTATTCACAAAAAAAATTATTAAAGTACTAAAAGAAGAATATACAGATCCTTTTGGATTTGATCTCAACAAAGATTTACTGTATAATTTGAGTTCAGGCGTGCCTGTAGATGAACTTCTTAGTGATGGTATATTAAACACGATAATGTTTGGAGAAACATTGCATCAAAAATTTGCAGAAGAAAGTTTGGTAAATGGCGCAGTTACATTTCATGAGCCAATAAAGCACCAAAAGCTCATTCTATTCGACCATTCCTTGAAAAAATCTACCATTAAAAGAAACAATGTGCTGAAAACAATTGAAATCAACAGAAACATCTTGGGAAAATTGCTAGCGATATCAACAAAAAAGGAAAGAGCGGTCAATTTCGAACTTGCTTTGGGATATCCACTCTGCACCGTTCCCCTTTGCATTGCAAATGCAGATGGTTCTCCAAGGAAAACTGCTGAAAGCAAGCTCATGGAAATTATTTCAAAAAATGCCAAGTCCAAATTGTCCCATCCAAGAGAAAGCCAACCTGACCAGCATAGCGTTTCAGCTTTCATTATCGACTTAATGACAAGCATACGACAAATGACGGAGATCCCTGAAACATACGAAGAGTTTACTTGGAAATTTTTAAAACGTCTACCAACAAAATACAGACGAATATATATAGTTGCTGATACATATCGTGAAAACTCCATTAAAGGAGCAGAACGTTTCAAAAGAGGGAGTTCACAAGAAATTATTATTCGCTCACCCCAGTCAAAGATGCCACGGGACTTCAAAGGGTTTTTAAAGAACGGAAAGAACAAAACGCGCATGATTTTATTAATGACAGAAGTTATGATGATGAGTCCAATGTCTGCAAATGTTAGAATGCGAAGAAATTTATTTCTCTACTGAGAGTGAATGTGTAAGGATGAATATTGAGGAAACCATTATTGAAAATGATCTTGTCAGCAATCAAGAAGAAGCTGACACTAAAGTTATTCTGCACAGCAAACATGCATTTGATAGGTTGCCCGAGAAAACAGTTATTGTGCGATCACCCTCTGCAGACATAGACATCACTATCATAATGATTGGTATTTTCAAAGATCATCCAGAGCGCTTCTATTTGGATCTTGGTAGTGGCAAATAGCGCAGAGGCTTACCCTTAAATGATATTGACTTTGAGCCTGAAGTGAAAGAGAGCCTGATAGGCTTTCATGCCTTTACAGGAAACGACTATGTTTCATCGTTTTACAGGAAAGGAAAAGGTGTTCGTTGGAGCGTGATGGAAAAAATCCAAGATTTCTGCCAGCATTCAAAGCTTTGGGATCAAGCTGGGAACTTGCAGACGAAACATTCTAATTACTCCAGGAGTACACATGTGTGCTATACGGTTGTCGAAAGAAGAACGTGAACCAGGCCCGATATTCCCTATTTCAGCGCAAGTATATGAGAGAAGAAAAGATAATCGACATCTCGATCCTTCCACCATGCGAATCCGTCCTCCTTTTACATGCCAGAAGAGCAAACTATGTTGCCAAAATCTGGAGGAGCTCTGAAGAATCTCAGCTGCAAACACCAGACACTTGCATGTATGGCTGGAAGATGAATTGTGAAATTAACTGGCTTCAAAAAGAATTTCCAGAAGACATTGAAGATCTGCTCATTGACCCAATTTTCGAGGAACTTGAGACAGATGATTTCGGGAGAGATGAAGAAAGTGACGACGATGAAGAAAACTAACAGGTTACAAAATATTTAATTCAGTTCTATTCATTTCTGCATACGGATTTATTTTTTGAAACACCGAAGCAACTGGCAGGAATAGTCTGTATATTGCTCTACTAACTCCTCATCTCCAAGTTGAGTTTCTACTTGTTTACTTTTATATATGTTCGTTGCCATTTGTGCCTACTAATGAATTCAGATACTAAATATAACGATGCAAATACTGACTAAGCCAGTTTCGAGCGAATGTGGGTCACTTTTGTCCATAATTATGCTAAAATTTCTAAAAATGTCAGGAAATTCCATATAAGGAAAAGGGGTAAATTTTAGTCACGTGACAAAAACGGGCATTTTTACCTTCAGTTAGTCAGAAAGAGTCAAACAGTACATACCTGAGAGAATTCCAACGCCAAAAGTCTTGTAGTTACTTTAGAAATGAGGATTTGATTGTGGACTCCTCCACAGAGGCATTCCACATAAAAAGTCCCCCCCAGCTCCCAGGCGCACCAGCAGACCCCCGTGTAGCATCACATTTCTGAACACCCGGGTCAATAGCTATTCAAAAATCCAAATCAGAATTTCTCCGGGCTCGGGTGGTACTTGCTGTAACCACAGCCTGGTCTATTAGAATTTGATCAAATGCTTGTAATGTTCCAAAATCATTTTTCAACACATACCACATGTCTCAAAATTTGCTCCTTGTGCTGATTTATTGCCCTTAATGTAGCTGTAATATATGGCAAGCTGTAATGGAGAAAAGGGGGTTGAGGAAGATTTCATGTGTTCAGTTTGTATTTGTCGTTCAAGATTTTGAAGTCGGTATGTGAAATTCTGCAGTTTAGTGTTTGAGATTTGTATTTGATGTCTGAGATTTGTATTTGCTGTTCGAGATTTGTGTTTAGTATTTCAGTTCTGTATTTGATGTCTGAGTTTTGTCATTTGCGTTCGTGTTTTGTATTTAGTGTCCGAGTTTTACATTTTTTGTCCAACTTTTATATTTGGTGTCCCAGTTTCGTGTCTTGTGTCTGAGACTTGTGTTTGATGTTTGAGATTTGAAAAATTTTGGAAGCAGAAGTTGGCTTGCGCAAAATCCAATATGGCCGACAGAATCAAGAGTGCCTGTGACAGTAGTCAGCGTTTACTGTCTCCAATTGCAAACCAAATGGATATTGTGCCTTCATCTTTAAATTTTAGTAGCCCTAGGGATTCAATTCAAGCCATATGCAGTTAGGAAATGTGACAGTAGAGGAAGAAGTGGCACATTTATTTAATCGATCAGCTAGGCCAGTATCAGCAGATGGGGCTTCAAGATCAGCAAATGTCCAAGCTAACCCAATGTATGCCATGAGGTGAAATGTTCACACTTTTCTCATCGGATGGTGCTCACGTGTTTTCACCGGTGGAAAAGATGAAAGAGAGTGTGAAACAAGGATGTGCTTCTAAGAGGGGGTCTAAACCCCCAACACTGGTAGGGTTTTATTTTCCAAGCTTGGCAGATATCGGCATTCACCAGTTTGGGTTTGCAAAATGGTTGTAACCAGCAGTACCTTTCTAACACTAGCAAAGGTATGATAAACTTCACATGTGTGAATAAGTAAATTATGGATATTTCTGCCTGGGTGCTTTCTGTTTGTTTTTATGGCTTCAATTTCAAAATAAAAATTCAAAACAGACCTGCAATTTTCTTTCATCTCGCACTTTTTGGTGTGCTCCCATTTAATTTCTATCCTTTTCCTAACAAAAATGCTTACAAAATATTTTAATAAGAAACTTATGCAAAGTTCAAATTCTACCATTGATTGACAATGTAATCCCATGTTGAGAATCATTTCTAACCACTTTTATTCACTTGTTTGAATAAATGTAAGTTAAGAAGAAATTTTTTGTTTGTAAGTAAAGCAGGTCCTGTAAAGTTAGGCCCCACAATCGAGATAGATCTTTCCCTGCAAAATGTGATTACCATGCCTAAAAAATTTAGGCTTATTGAATCGACGTTGCCACCCACAACAAGAGAGCATACAGATGAGGAGACAGACTGGGAAAGGTGCATTATCTGCCAAGATAATCCTAGTGAAGTTTTGCAGTGTCCAGCAGACTCAAGCCGTTCAGATGCTGGGGTCGGTTATATCAGATTTGAGGAAAATTTTACAAGATTCGATGAGCTTGGTGCTTTGCTTGTTAAGATTGAAGCAAAGAGATTGGACAACGGAAGCAGCATAAGCAAGACTCTTTTAGAAAACAAGGCCAAATGGCACAAGTCTTGCAATTTCAAGTTCAACAGTACAATGCTTGAAAGAGCCGAGAAGAAAGGTAGAAGCAACGATGCAGCAGAAGAACCCTCGACAAAGAAGTATATAGAAGACTTAAAAGATTCTGTCCAACTTCAGCGACATGAGTGCATACAGAGGTGGACGAGACGTTGTTTTAGCTTTTAACAAAGGCATTGGAAGTGCAGTCCTGAAAGCCTCCAGTATTGACCATGATGAAGATGCCATAATTCTTTCCAAGGCTGCAAAGATCGTGCGATGAGATATTTTTTCATCAACGCAAAATTTCAAGGTATGTTCACTGATAATTGCCAACAAGAGTCTGTTTCAAAATCTCTTTTTGTGTTGGTGTCTATGATTCTTGGCGGACTGAATATAATGATGCAAACAGACGTCACAGCAAAATCGCAACCAGTATATACCATTGCACAGCTCTTGAAGTTCAACAGTTACAAGCAAAGAAGAGCAGAGTCCACAAAGCAGTATCATAGAGTTTGTCAAGAGACACCAGTCCCATTTTATCTTGGACTATTTACCTATGCCAAAATGAGGAAAAAATCAATAATTGATAAATTGTTTGAATTGGGGATTTCAGTGTCCTATGACAGAGTTTTGGCACTCACTATGAAGATGGCCAATCATACAACTTCACAATATCATGATGAAAAGGTAGTCTGTCCATTAAACCTTCGCTTGAACTTGTTTAAGACCGCGGCTGTGGACAATATTGATCACAATTTGAGTTCAATAACAGCTATTACATCTTTTCATGGCACAAGAATATTGCTTTTTCAGCAACCAACTACATCTGCACAAGGAATCGATTGCCGAAAGGGATTCGAACAAAACTCTGAATCCAGGGAGAAAAGAATGCATCCATTACCAGAGTTCTACACAACTGTTACCCCTGCTACTCTTAAGAAGGGAGACATGTTTGTCCCAAAGACTACTGGACACCTCCGAGACACAGGGCCAAAGATATGCGACAAGGAGACAAAGTAAGTAAATTACATTCAGATTATCTGATAAACTGACACCCGCACTTATGAATTTTCGAAATATTAAATTTGAGATCAATTTTGATTTGTCCTGAATATTTGCACAAAAATCTTCAAATCGCAATAGTAATCGCAAATTCTTTCTGTTGTAGATGGCCTGAACATATGAAACATTCATGTCTGCAAGAAACAACATCTGAGCGCAATGTGACCTGGGGTGCCTCCCATGCCAGCCAAACAGAAATGATGAAGTTTGACATGCCTCCAATTTCGGTGATGCTGCCTTTGTTTCAGGATGACTCAAAGAGCGTTACCATGATAAGACACTCAATGAATGTAACAAAAATGGCTGTGCAACATTTGAATCAAGGCCAAGTGCCAGTTATCACCTACGATCAGCCACTGTTTGCCCTTGTTAAATCAATTCAGTGGCAATGGCCAGACACATATGGGGAGCAAAAGTTTGTCATAGTGCTAGATGGTTTGCAAATTGGTTAGAGAATAGTGGCTGCGTAGAGGCTCTTATACAAGGAAATGTATTTTCTGCTGGTGTTGCAGATTCATTGATCAAAGTTTCCCATGTTGCACGCACAAAGCAAGCACATCAAATTACAGCAAGTGCACTCGCCCTTCTTCTGCATGAAGCTTATGAGATGTACAAAACAACAGCTCCACAAGACCATGAAAGTATTGAAACATGGATAGACAGAAAGAAGAGAGAAAGCCCGCAGTTTCAGTATTGGCATGTAGCGTTCCAGTTGGAAGTTCTTGTACTTTCGTTTGTAAGATCACTCATAAGTGGTAATTTCAAGCTTTACCTCGAATGCATAACAAAGCTGACACCGTGGTTTTTTAGTCTAGATCATCCAAACTATGCAAGATGGATGTCAGTTCATGTAAGAGATATGGCAGCCTTGAAAATGCCCCATCCACAAGTCGCAGCTGCATTTGAAGATTGTCACTTCACAGTGCACAAAAAGCAACCATGTCTTTTCTGTGGTAGCAATTGATCAAGGGCATGAACAAAACAATGCCATTGCCAAAGGGGATGGTGGAGCGGTAGGCCTCTTCCAGAATGAGGATGCTTTAACTAAATGGATGGTAAATGGACCCAAAATCGCTCGTGTCCTTGCAGAGTTTGATGCATCTTCGTGCACCATTATCCGTCAGGAAGACATGCGTCACTATGATCAGTTTGAGGGAATCCAGAAAGATTTTGTTAAAAAAGTAAAATCTCTCACTGCAACAATAACTGATATGGGCAATCCCTTTTTAGAAGAGAGCAATGACTTGCTTCGCTTAGATAACAGGGATATCTTAGGAGAAGATGCTGTAACATCTCTTGGGTCAATCACAATATCATAATTTTGTTGCTGACAGATTAGTCGGGCAAAGGAAGCCACTCCAAGATACCATCACAAAAAACAAGCTCCCATTTTTCAGGCTAACTTCTTCAAGGGGACGTTCTACAGCGAAACTAAACATTGCATCACTTCATAGTGATTGCTCCTTGTTCTCCCGATTATTCATAGCTTCTCAAACAAGAGATGGCAATTTGGATGCATTCTTTTAACACAAGAATCAATCATGTCCTCCCTCATTATCTCAGCATGGAAAGCTTCGATCTTGTAAAAAAGCTGATCTTTTAGAATGTCTAGACAATTGTGGAGAGTCAAGGATAGAGCCCCCTCCAGCCGATGCTGTAATCCTAGATGGGGCTGTCATTGTCAATATGATACGACCAGCAAATGCCAAAACCTTCGATGACTATAGGGTAATGCATTTGTCCCCTATATCAAACATCAACTGGAAACTGCAAGTCGCGTTGATTTAGTCTGGGAAGAGTACAAAAAAGAGAACTTCAAAGGTCACACAAGGGAGAAGCGTGGAAGAATTGGCAACAGTTTCTCAGAAATGACGAGAACACAGGTGAGCTGTTCAGATTCTTGGCTAAGCATGCAACGCAAATTGAAACAACGAAGCATGTCATTACAACCTATGGTGAAGATGTCATCTCTGTACTTCCTCGAGATTTGAGCTTTCTTACACCATGCAATCGTGAGGAAGCTGACTATGGTATGATTTTACATGCTGGAGATGCAGCCAGATGTGGTTTCTCGAGAATAGCAATCAGAACTGTTGATACCGATGTTGTCGTTCTTGCTGTGTCTTCTGTAAGGTTACTCAACGTCACTGAATTATGGCTTGCTTTTGCACAGGAAAGCATTTGCGTTTCATTCTTGCTCACGAAATTGCTGATTCGCTTGGACCACAAAGATCGCAGGCACTTCCAATGTTTCATTCGTTCACAGGATGTGACATTGTCTCTGGTTTCGCAACTGTTGGTAAAAAGAAAGCTTGGGAAGCATGGAAATCATTCGATGATGTCACCCAAGCATTAGTTGCATAATCTGAATCACCAAAAGAGATTCCCCATGGCGTGATGACAACCCTCGAGCGGTTCACCATTTTGTTATATGACCGCACAAGTCAACTCCTATCTATCAACAAAGCACGTAAGCACCTGTCCACGACAAAATATAGAACAATGGAATGCATTCCACCAACAAAGGCCGCCTTGATTGAGCATACCAAGAGAGCAGTATTTCAAGGTGGACATTGCTGGGGTCAACTTCAGATAGCAGTTCAACATTTACTGTGTCCTACCAATTGGGGCTGGGCAAGATCAGAAGAAGTGTTTGAACAATTTTGGGTGCAAGAAGGGTGCAAGAAGGGATGTCATGGACATTGCAAATGTGTCAAAGCAGCATTGAGATGTACGGCTCTCTGTCAATGTGGAGGAGACTGTGACTCGTAAATACTGATACTGTATTGAACAAATAAATTTAAGCAAATTATAATTTTTGGTTATTTAGTGTAGTTCAGTTTAGTTTAGTTTACGAAAACGAATCCACTATTTGGGCATTGCCATCTTGGTTATCAGTGGTAATACAAAAAAACCACATGTAAAAATCAATCCCTCGTGAAGCGCGAGGTACCGTACATTCTATTTCCGAGGTCACAAAAATATCACACCTTAATATACTAAAACGAGCAATAAGCTCTTACACCTACACTGTTTTGGACATGTATCCAAAAATTCTGTAGAGCTGCTATGCTGGGGCACAACAGTAGCCGCATTGATTGAGGTACAGTGGGAAGCCATAACGAATTCGAGTTCTTCATGTAGGAAATCCCCGGTTTTCAGACACCCTGTTTCCGGGATAGGGTAGTTTTGCATGCGCAAAATTTATATTTTGTTGTAAATGTATCTAGAAATGTTTGAAAAGTGGTATTTTGGGGCGAAAGAGCAGCCACAGTGAATAAGAAATGGCCAAAAACCACCACAAAATTAGCATTTTTGCTGGAGCGCCCCCGGTTGGCAATTAAAGGGTACTTTTGTAGCTTCAAAATTTATAATTACTTGTAGATGTATCTAGAAATGTTCAAAAGTGGATTTTGGGGCGAAAGAGTAGCCACAGTGAATAAGAAACAGCCAAGACCACAAAAGAATATTCGCTCTGTATGTGGGAACCTCCCCGGTTTTCAGACCCCCTTTTTCCGACATAGGAAAGATTTTTTGAAGTGGCTCTATGTCTGATATTAATAAGCATATTTTAAACTATAACTTTGCCACTTTTCTTGATTTTTTGACAATTTGTAAGATTTCTATGCAAATCTAGGCGACTATATGTGTAAGATCTTCATAATAATAAGTCCCCTCTTCCCATGCAATTTCTTCATAGATACAGCCAATCTAGTCCGATGGGTTACGACCAATTGTTCTATGTTTTGTGCGAATGGAATGTCATGAATTTGCTCTCTTCCAAAATGTTTTGTGCAAATGGTGACTATTTCATGAAACTTTGGGAAAATGTTACAATACCACAGTAATTGAGATTTAAAAGGGTAGCCAGCGCATTGGGGTGCGTATTCCCCAACTTTGGGGAGGCCGAACTTATTCAGTCATTTATGACGTCATTTGCGGAATTGTAAATAATCAAATATTCAAAATAATCAAGTCAGGGCGTTCGCAGTTACGTTTTTCTTTCTTATTGAATTAATAAAATAATGGAAATAGGTGGAAGACCCCTATTTTCCTAATAAAAGATACAGATTGTATATAACGTTTCCAGGGGCGGTAATCGCATCGCAACGCAAATTTAAGCATCATTCGCCATCGTATATAAAACCATCATTATGAAAATTATTAAATTTAAGAGACATACACATCTAGAAAATTTGGAATGTATTTGACAACTTGAAATTTACATATAAGGGACACAGCTTTGACTGTGGAGGTAAAGTAAAACAAACATGTTCTGGTGATACGAGCATCCAATTAAAAAATGAGAAATTTAATGTCTCTATGATTTGATCAATTTCCATAATGGTGCCCTAATGCTAAAGAGGTTAATAATGAAATGAACTATATACTCTTAGCTCCAATAAGTATGGAAACGCCTGATGAAAAATGGCGTCTAGAAGTGGCCCTAGGCCTGAGAAAGAAAATTTACATAACAATATAAAACTACAAAACGGGTTTCAATAGAGAATATATTTAGCACAAATATACTCAAAATTTCATACATTTTCAAATGAAAACATAATTTAAACTATGTCATATTGTTTTACAATAATATTAAAAGAAAACTGCGAAGAGGTCCCTTAAAAAATGTTTGCGAAAATTTATCGAAGTGGAATAACTAAAACGCCAATAATTATAATTTCTTTCAGTCAAGGCCACGCAAATTCTCTCTCATTTAAAAAAGAACGCTTTAAAACTTTGGAAAATATAAGAATTATTTGTGTAACTGTCTTGACCTTTTACAATTCACGGTTTAAGTCTTTGTTTATCATTCTAGGAATTTGATTTGACAAAACCTATTTTTCCGTAATTTTTTTTCCAGATTAAAAAAAGAAGGTTAATCGCCATAACAAAAAATCCGACATTGATATTCCTATAATTTGTTTCAAATATTATAATTTGATATAATTTTTAAGGGCTTAATATTTTCTGAAGTGAACGAAAATTTTATTTTTTAAAACCCAATTTGAAATTTGAAAAACAAAACATGTGCTTCTCAAGTTGTAAACAAATACTTAAGCCGTGAGTTGTAAAAGGTCAAGACAGTTACCTAAATAATTCTTATATTTTTCAAAATGTTACAACATTCTCCTTTAAATGAGAGAGAATTTGCGTCGCTTTGAGTGAAAGAAATTATAATTATTGGCGTTTTAATTTCTCCACTTCGATAAATTTTTGTGAACATTTTTTAAGGTACATCTTCGCAGTTTTCTTTTAATATTATTGTAAAACAATATGATATAGTTTAAATTATGTTTTCATTTGAAAATGTATGAAATTTTGAGTATATTTGTCCAAAAGAAATTCACTATTGAAACCCGTTTTGGTAGTCTTACATTGTCATGTAAATTCTTTTGCTCAGGCCTAGGGCCACTTCTAGACGCCATTTTTCATCAGGCGTTTCCATACTTATTGGAGCTAAGTGTACATACAGTACAATTAATATCATCAATCGTCTTCGTCACAAATTCCTCCCCAACCACACATCGTTGTACAGCTCAAGCCCAGAGCCGTGCACTTGCAGCGGTTCGTTCTGCATGGGCTATCTGATTTGTATCCACACTTAACCAGTACGGAAATTGCTTTACTTGCATCTGGTAAGTCGGTGCAGTAGGGTCTTCAGGGTTCATCCTTAAGAATCCAACCCCAGTTTCTGGGATCTGGAGCTCCAATGACAGTCCTTGAAGAGCTTCCCCAGATCGACGCTTGATATATGGCATGTTTAGTATGCTGGAAAAGCGCTGCTCATGTTGGGGGCAAATTTTCCAATGGCCGTTTTGTAAAAAGCTCCTCTCTTAACGTATTTACTTTCACTGCTTCTGTGCACCTTTCATACACAACGCATACAAATCTTTCTATCAGTGCAAACTCGTCACTTTCCATTGATATTTCTCTGAATGGGTTAACACATATGATTTTGAATGCAGCCGTGACATCTGGAAAAGACTGCCATGCCGCAAAAACGTTTTCTTCCCTCTTCCAACGAACTCAGAAACGGTGTCGCATCCTGTCAAGGAATGGAACATTGGAAGTCCGTTCGACATACAGGGTCCTAGAATCTCATACACTTTGTTGATGTGCATTTTTTGGCCGTCTTTGCCAATAAATCTTACCCACGTGTCAATGGAAGGATTGATAACAAGGAAGCTTGAAAATTTTCCTAATAAAATTACAACAACGTCTGTGTCGACCATCAAGATTTCAATAATGTTCATTCCATGTCTTAAGGCGTCAAGCACATGTAATGCTATTCGAGAATCAGCTTCGTCGTGGTCTGCTTCGCTGAACGTTATCTCATTTTTTGATAAAACTAACATTTGTTACAAATAGAGATTTTCCTTCGAGTAGTGGTGCTGCAACTAGCTTGTATGATAAGAAGCTGAATAATTCTCTTTTGTTGTCACTTAGGCTTAAAAAATCTCTGAAATTCCCTGGGATCTTAGCACTCTCTGACACTTTTCTTCTTATCCCAGCTCCACGGCTTTCTCGAGGCACATCTTTCAAGCTTTTTTCGAGATACCTCTCCCATACTATGTCTAATCGAGTGCAGGTTTCGAGTGACTGAATAATGCACGCCTGTACTTGCTGCGTATGGTATTCATCGAATGTAGCGGTGTTTTTAGGTAGGACATTGTGAATGAAGCCAGCCCCATCGATAAATCTGGTGTGGAAATTTTCCGGGTACTCTATTGTAGGTTGCTGTTGGAGACACTTAAGCAATTCTGATTTAGCTTTTGGCAGATGTAGCTCACCTTGTTCAGAGAGTGATGGTGGTGATGGTTGGTTTTCGTGTGTGAAAAACTCAGACTTCCACCTCTTCCGTGTATACCCACTAGCATTCGACTCATTAAGTTGCAGTCATTCTTCAATTCCTTTACCTGCCTCAACTTTAGTGGCATTTCCTTTTTGCATTTTGACCTAAATATTGCGATTTTATTCTTCTTGATTGGCGCAAGAAAAGATGTGTTTCTCCTTTCAAGTACGTTTTCCACATACTTCTCATATTGCCTTTGTCCAACGTCATCAATACTACGAATTCCAAGCACGACTTGCTCATTTGCGCAATTACGTGAATCAAAAGCTACAAGCTCTGGAAACAAAGCACAAAAAAGGTTTCCCAATCTATTAATTGTGCCTACTAAATCCTTCGCATGTTTGCATCTTTTATTGAAACGAAAGGTTTTCTTCGCGATGCTTTGGTGAAGATACTTCACAGCCCAGTACCATGTCCTCAAAGTCGGTAACTAACTTGGACAATTCTGGTCCAACCACTAACCATCGTTGCAACTCAGATGCATTTTCCATCAATCCAATTATTCCACCTGCTGATTTTACCACCTTATTATTTTGTTCCTGTGCTTGGTCTATTGCAATATGAGAAAAACGTTTCTGAGTTTTGTTTAGAACCCAAAACTCCTGTAAACATGCTTTTTGCTGATGCTCCAGTGACAGTAAATCTCTTAGAAACACTGGAATCCAATGCGCACAGCGGTAGTGATCCAACGCAAAAACCAAGGTGTTGCTCTACACGATGCTGTTTAAACACCAAATGCGCAGAGAATTGTTTAAAATTCTCAATTAAAATATTTGAAGGGGGGAGTCTGTAAAAGGGGGGGGCTAACATAAATCCACGAGGCTCTGTTATACGAAATAGGGAGGGGGGCATGATTTGAAGGAGCAAAACAAATCAATTTGCTCAGATAAGCATTGAATGAGAAAAAAACCATTTTTTGTCCCTATAATGCTTGAAAAGTGCAATTTATTAGGATTGTATGAAAAAACCACCTAACCCCCCAAAATCGGAAATTTCCTTTGGCTCCCCTTCTAGACATGTTTGGGCGAAGCATACAAAGCAGCCTGCCAAATTTCATACTTTAGTCACAAAGTGCACGATTTCAGCGCTTAACGACCGGACTAACTTCACTTAAACCATTAGCCTTTAGAACATTAGTACAGCAAACTATATGTGGCAGCAACCCTAAATAAAAACATCACTTTCTCACAGCTCGACGGGATTTTAGCCGCCATGACAGACACGTTTATTGCGTTGTGTTGCATTTTTATTGTTCTTAAAGTGCACTGATTGGTCAGTTCATATAAAGTAAAACAATAGCTGGACATTCGAAACATTTTCCCCCCTTGCTATGCAGCAGGAGATTCATTTGAATTATCATATTGATAACTTGTTTCAATTGTCTGGTCTTCCTGCCATTCTATTTCAAATAAAATGTCTGCAATTCTGGTGGCAATATCTTTAGTTTCTCTGCTAGATAGGTACCAAAGCGGTCTGTAGATGCTTTGATTTCTTTCTTGTTGGAAGGAGAAGATAATGCTGATACTGCCTTTTTAAGCATTTCTGTCCTGAGAGTTTGTTCCTCCTGCTTGGGTGTTAATTTCCACTTCTGGCTTGGAGGTTGATAAGAACTACCAGAAGATGTGATACATTCACACATACGGGAAAATGTATGCCTTCTTTGACATTTTCTCTGTCATTATTCTGTGTGTTGGTGCTCTTTCCTGGCTGAAAACTTGCAGTGAGGAAAGAAAGGGCTGCAAAATATCTCCAAGTACACTTATAAGCCTTGGCAGCTCCTTGTCCTGATTTTGTTTGATGTACTTTGTTATGCTCTCTTCCAAAAACTGACTGCGCGGATTTTTCCACTTTCCTTGACAATCATTTTTATCTATTCCCAACTCATCAGAGATTTCTTGATTTGCTCGAGACATATCTCTGTTGTGATAGCCCTTATGAGTAATATCCCAGAAGCAGCATCTTTCTTCACAGAGGTCAATTAGCTTTGAGGGGTTGTTGTCATTCCACAATACTTGTTTTGGCTTGGCACTTTTTTGGCTGCTGCCAGTCTTTTTGTTGCCAACTGAAGATGCTGGAGAGGCTGTCGAAATATCATCACAAGCAAGCGGCATCACATAAAGGCTTGGTTGTTCAGCTCCAGTCATTTGCAAACTGGCAGACGGGCTTGTGGCGGTGCTAAGGCCAGATGCAAAAGAACTTCTATTAGGTATGGGTTTTTCGATTATTTTTCCCTTTTTTGGGCATACTTTCTCCGAAGCTCCTCAAGCGCAATCTTTTCTCTGTCATCTTCTTCGCTTTCAGACATTTTTTTTTCCGAATCTTCTCCGTCATATTCAAGTTCAGAGTTATTCACACTCAGGAAACTTTTCCATACAGCAGCCATTTTTGCAAATAGTGAACAATACAATTTACCGCCCTTTTTTCTATTGAGTTGAATAGCAGGAACTTGTCGGCCAAAACGGTGGCCAAACTGGAAGACATTTGAGCAACATTAAGGAAATTGGAAATGTTGCTCATGTCGCACAACAATGTTGCCCAGTTTGGCCGTACCTTGGTAGTGCAAGAGAACCTGATTTCGGGTAGGCTGGTATCTGTCATGCAGCTTTTTTACCATGTCATCAAGGTCAGCAGATTTTACCTTGGCCATGTCTTGGTTGTATCCAGCCTTGAGATCTGTTTTTAATCTTTCGCCTGTGAAAGCACGCATGCAAAACACCTTTGCTTTGTGTTCTTTCCTTTCTTCTTCTGATGCATCATCTTTGAGTTGGCCTATCAACGCCACATCATACCACATTTCCCACGATTCTACGAAGTCGGTAAAGGCTTGTAACGTGTTTCCGTCATGGTCTTGAAGATTGGAGTTCCTGTAGCTTTTGCAAATGGATTCATCTTTATAAAGATATCACTGCTTGTCGCCAGTTAAAACAGTGTAAAGACATAAACATAGACTTCTCATAATCTGCCATGAGCTCTTAACAAACACGCCTTATCAAAAGCGGGGCTAATCAAACATGGTGAATAATGAAAATCCCTATTTATGTGATTTAACGTGCATCTTGACTGGATAGACCATAGTAGTATGTACCTTTATAAGTTTGTAGCATATAAATTTATGTTAATTCACATATTCTTCAGGATTTTTCTGGTTTTGTTAAAACAATAATGAAAATCCCTATTTATGTGATTTAACGTGAATGTTGACAGGATCGACCATAGTAGTATGTACCCTGATAGGGTTGTTGCACATAACTTTACGCTAATTCACATCTTTAAAAAAAATAATTTTGGGGTGTGTAAGTTAATTTACCGTGAATCACGTCATGGCTGCTCTGAAGATAGATATAGACATAGATTTCATGAAATACCTAACATTGTGATTATGTGTAGCATTATAGAAATCAGCCAAAACAAATATTTACACAATAAAATAAAGTATTTATAAGAATATAAAGTATAAATATTATGGTAATGTCACTGATAACAATGCAATAATTAATATCAAATAGACTCATTTAACAAACATAGGCATATAAGTGATACGTGAACTTTTTGTTCTTTTCATTATTTCTTCTGAGGGATTTTTTTTATTCAAAATGTTACTCCTTAATTCTGGTGTCAGTAATATCCAGACTTTCGCCATCACTGTCACTACAACTAGCTTAATCCGAGGCACGAGTCTATCATCATTACTAACTATGAGTTCAGGGAAAATAAGATTCTCCATTTCCGTAGGTAAATAACAAGGCAATTGAACATATATATCATCCTTGAGGGTAACTTTGAACACTGCTATTGCATTTTGATTCTCATCAGCGAAGTACTGAATACCTTCAGAAATGATTGATATTTTGCCAGCCACAAAAGATGGGTCCAAAGACTCAATGGAGTACCTATCCTATAAAATGTTGAAGAATATTTTTTGTCACATGATTCAATATCTATTCGATAATCCGACCTATTTGGAACACAGGTTTTTGAAATGCGCATGGGTGATCCAAAATTCTGGATAATTTGACATGCTGGATAATGGAAGTCCGGATAAACGAGAGGTTGGGTAATCAAATTACTGTACACATGTTTGTATTGACGATTCAACCATTTATCATCAGACACCATAGAAGGAACATCTTTAGATTTGGTAGAAGAAATTAATTAAAGTATGTCAAGAAAAAGTATTTAGAAAGAGTAAGACGAGAAAAAAACGGCCTAAGTAATAAATATGTCTGAATTTTATCTATTGTGACCCCAATTGTTGTTTTGTAAGCAGTAAAACAATAATCATCTATAAAAACAATAGAGATGCACCTCTTAGCTTCCTCCTCAGATTATCCTGTGCAGATTCTAGAGCACGAATACGATTATCACCAAAGAAGTTCAAGAGTCTTTTCATTTCCAATGGGATCAGATCCAGTTCCTCTCTTATTCGAAGCTTACGTACATAAAGTTGAGTTAATTGGCGCTTCATTTGTATGCTTCCTACGAACAAGAATGTAACTACTTAAAGTTAATGTAAAGGGGGCTAGTTTAGGGGGAAAACTGTCCTGCAATGTAAAAAGAACAACGTCCATTTAGAGTGTTTAAACAGATTACCGCTGCCGTCTGATGTACAATTATTCCATGGAAAATTACCATCTCTAAAAAGTTGCTTAAAGTTGCTTGGAATATGTTGATATGGGGGTTCTTTTTGCATGGTGGCTCTGTAAGCTTTGCAAAGACATTTGAACGTCTCTTTCTCTTCGGTAATGATTTTTCTCAGCACATGTCTTCTTTTGCTGTTCTGTGTTGGCCAAGTGGACATTAAAAGGAAAGATTGCTTTAGCCTACCAAGCTTAAAGTTTAAAACACTAAAATCGTTCTAACGTAGTTAGTTTGGTGAAGAGATATAATTGGCAGTAAAAAAAAAGAGGAGAGTCAAATCAAATTACCTGCTAGTCTTTGAAGCGCGTATGAATTCTGAAGTACCTTTGCTCTCTTTTTATATGATACCGTTTGACAGCTGTTTGAATAAGCCTGCCTTTTGCTTATTTTAAAGCTGTTGCATCAAGCCTATATTTCTTTGATAATTTCAAGAGCCTTGTTTTCTGCAGATCTGGTCGTTGTGGAACGTTTGAAAATCTCAACCCATGAGTGGATGGCAAGCTCAAGCCAGCAAATAATCTTAAATTGGTAGAAGGGGCAGTATTACGGTCCAGTGAAGTTGAGTACAGATAGATTAACTATTCTTTCTCACCTATTGTTTGTCCACTATCAGCTGCCTTTGCTTCTAAATTAAGGAAATAGCTATGATAATAGCATTCCTTAGGAACCTTATTCCCTACACGAACTGATAACAAGCTGTTGCATGAAATATTACAAAATTTACCATTTGCTCGAACTTTCAACTCTGAAATCCAATTTTAAATCTCATGTGGTGGCAGGTCAAAGTTTAGCTCACTGAACTTCGCAATTAAGTCTCTACTCGTCGACTCTTGTAAAGCTTGCATCTGCAAAAATAGGTTAACTGAAAATTAAAAACATTGATGACAAATTTCTGGCCAAGATTGTTAATGGCCAATTGAAGGTGTCAATCCATATGTACCCTTTTATATTTTTTGCAAGGATCACTAGCAAGATTATCTATCATTCGCTTGTTCCAGCTCATGTCCCAGCATATGTTCAGTTCAAGTATCTTCACCGTCTAAAAAGAACATCATATGAAAAAAGATTGAAATTTTAGAAATAATTTATAACAATGCTACAGAATGAATTCTGCTTTGTGGGCAAAAACTATGTTTAATTCAATGTTCTATTATTGAAATGAATAAACCTACGTATCATGTATATGCAACACAACTAATTTCAACTACTTACTCTCTGGCAACATATGTTTCGTGGGAATTCCAAGCCTTGATACAAAGCTGTTGATGTTCTACCTCTTCACCAGTTGTTCTTGCAGCACCGCTCTGCCATTCTCCATCCCAAGTAGCCTGGATAAAAATAAGGTTTTACCAGGAATTTCAATATAGCGTACTGATAGAAATCAATAAATTATGAAACTGCACTCAAAACAAATATGAATTTAATTAAACCAAGGCAATGTAAATCATACTTGACAATAGGACTCGTTTCCTTTGGCATGCATCACTTAAAGTGCAGGTAATACATGCTCAGCCAGTTCTGGAGCATATTTCTTCACCCACGGCCAGTACTTACATATCACATCAGACCACATGAATTTTACCTCATTTGGCTTGATGAAGAACTTATAAATGTATAATGCATAGGCAAATATTTCTCCTTTAAATATATTAACAGCTTTTTTACCTATGCTGCGCCTGCAACTGGCAATATCTAATCCAGTCTCATCAAGTGAGCCTTTTTGGCATCCAACATTGCGGGCTGCTCTCCAATGTATCCCTCCATAGTTATTCTCTTCATTCTGCATCTGTAGGGAGGAGTAACTTGGGAGAAAAAACATGGAAAAGAGGTGGACATAAAATGTAAAATTTACACAGGAATGCCCTACAATAAAGACATACAAGCAAGTTGTCATCGTATTTCCCATGTATCTCTTGAACAAGTTTATCAACATCCTCATTAGGGCCAATGAATAACCCATCCTAGTAGCCTTTACCACACTGGCGAGAAAAAGAAATAAGAAGCAGTGATAGGCTAGTTTAAGACATAGCTACCATATTTACTATGTCACGTAATTACCGTATTTTAAGACATAGCTGTCCCTGAAAATTTTTTTTAAATCCAACGTATAGTTAACGAGTTATAACGTGGTGAAGTGTCGATGTTTCGCCATTTTCGCCATTTTTTTGGTTAACTTTTAGGACTGGGTCGAGCCAACTATGACATCATAGTTGAGCCTAGTTGTGCCCTGTTCATTTTCCCGTACTGAAGCAACAAATCTGACAGCGATTTTCTCTCACACGATGGGCTCGATATTTTTTTTGACTTTGATGATAAGAAACAGGTCGGCGCATAATGGCATTTGAGTTTGAAAGTCTTGCGATGAGATTGTAGCTGTGGGGAGGAATTGCAAAATTCCCATGTAGTCCCTGCTTGTTGTGCTCAGTGGCGGCATGCGTAGGCCTACATTCAGTATAATAAATAGTGTTTGCGCTTTGGCGTGTCTGTCTCGTTATGTGTATTCGTGGGTATCTGTGCAATGTTGGTGATCAGAATTGAATATAAAGTTTCCATAAATTAACATTGTTAGTCGGATAGTAGTTCATGACAGTAGGGATTGCAGTGCCGAGGAATGCGAAGATGGCGAGGGGATAGGATTGATTGTATCGTAGAGAGTAAAGCAGACCGATGATAGTGATACCAATGAAGGAGAACCTGAGATGCATTTGATCCTATGGATGAGAACTCTTTCACTCAAAGCCATGGAAGAGATTTGAAAGAAAAGAAATATTGAAAGAAAACTTTCTGGGCATTTGACTGGATCTGAATTATTATCTTTTTGTTGTGTATCTGATGAAGTAAAATGTGTATCAAAATTCAATATACGCAATATAATTTAGGCCATCATATCCGTGTCAGTCTAAACCCTTGGGGTTTGAAGAAGCCTGAAAAGACTCGGTTTTCATTTGGAACAGCAAGTGTAGAAAATCTGCAACACGACTCTTTATTACTACACATGAATTTCGTTATTGTACCGAAATTATTACGCTTTGTTGTTTGATTTATTTCATTCATGATGATGCGTGCGTCCATAGAATTTCTTCTGTTGTTGCGAATTGATGAAATCTATGCATCTCCTTCTCCTTACAGTTTTAGGGCGATCATCCTGATAAAGCAATTCTGATTTATCGGGTGTATTTCCATGGGCTAGCAAAACACATTGATATGGCATATTTTTCCAGTTTCATACATAAATCTAATCTAACAATCTTTAATCATGTTTTGATGCTCTTCTTGTGATCCCCGTCCAGTTCCCGTACAGTTTTAACATTGCACGGCCTACGGCCGCCGCCACTGAGCACAGCAAGCAGCCACAACATGAGAATTTTGTAATTCCTCCCCACAGCTGCAAACTCATCATGAACAGGGCACAACTAGGCTCAACTATGATGTCATAGTTGGCTCGACCCAGTCCTAAAAGTTAACCACGAAAAAGTGGCACGCGTTGCCTCGTATCTCAAAAATTACTTGTCATATCACAAAAATAACAACGGATTCAGAATCAACGCATTTGAATCTATAGTTTTAGCCAATAAAAAAATAAGGTGTAGAGGCACTTTAATGTTTGTTTCAGTCATTTGACATTTGCATGGTGTGAATAGCAAGTATTAGTGACATTGACAGCTTCGGTTAATCACTTCAGTATTTTTTTCACTAAGAATCATATAAGAAAAAGGAAGAATTAATAGCCAATGAAATGACGATATGATAGTTATAGAATAATAGGACAAAATGATAGTTGTGCAGCCATATTCATAAATATCCCTTGTGGATTACATGAAAAACGATGCTTGAAATGCAAACTGAGTGAAAATCATCTTTCCACTGGTCTATGAATGCTTCATCCATAGACCAGTGGAAAGTTTGTGAAGACCTTTACAGAACTTCTTGGAAGACAATGTTTTTTGTCTTCTTGTGTGTTTCCTCTGGGAGGAATACTTTCAGCCCGTCAAATGATGTTGCTCTGGACATCGCCACATATAACTCACCATGTGTGAACACGGGCTCTGGTAAATACAAACCAACATACCTGAGAGATTGTCCTTGTGCCTTGTTGATGGTAAAGCAGTATGCTAATCTGACTGGAAATTGCCGTCGCTTTATGTTGAACGTCGCTGGGAATCATGACCTGCTGGCCTCTGTGTTCCTTGGTGATGATCTCTGCTGTGATCAAGTTACGTCGGAGATGGTGTACAATGAGTCTTGTGCCATTACAAAGACCTTTCTTTGGATTTAGATTCCTCAGAAGAATGATTGTTGCACCAACCTTAAATAAGGAATGTTCGAGATTCCGATGTGTATCATCGGATCACCATTATTATTATTTAAAATAACTGTAGAATTAATGCATAATTAGTACATATAAGAAAATTATACCTTGAGTCTAAGTCGATGTAATGGCATTCCGTTAGGAGTTAGATTGTTGAGAAACTCAATTGGATATGCTGCCTCCTCATCTGGATCCTCTGTTATCACACTGTCTGTGCTGTGGTATGTTCTGTCAGGAGTTTGTAGTCCTTCCAGAATGATGTCATTGATTTGATGTGAGAAGTCATTCTTTGGGGTTAGAGAACAACGTTCTGACATGGTTACCGGATCCAGCATGAGGTGGGATTGTGGTGTATTAGACTAGGTATATATGAAGTTGATCATTTCCTCTTGCGAAGATGTGCATATTTGATGTGGCAAAGTGATATTGTCAAGTGCATCATGTGGTTCTTGTTTGTTGCCAAGTCTTAGGAGCCATTCTGAGACTTCTCTGGAAGATTCATCTTGAACAGCTCTCATGTTTGTGTGTAAGTGATGTTGTTGGAATTGTGCCCACAAATCATTGATTTAATATGATTCAAGACTCTCTGATACGATTTTTTCCCTTCCTGCTTTGGGAACAATAGGTAGAACTTGTCTGAAATCGCCACCAAGTAACATGAATTTGCCACCAAATGGCTTGTCAACTCTTGTGATATCCCGAAGCAGTCTGTCAACTGCTTGTAATGCCAATGCTGGTATCATTGAAGCTTCATCCCATATGAACAGGGCTGTTTCACGCAACACTTGTGCTCTTCGGCTCTGTCTCTTGACATTACATGTTGATTCCAGCTTCAATGTTATCGGAATTTGGAATTGTGAATGCGATGTTCTGCCATTAATAAGCAGTGTTGTTGCAATTCCTGACCAAGCCATACACTGAACTTTGTGTCCAGATGCATGAAGATTACTAACCAACGTGTTGTAGAGAAATGTTTTCCCTGTGCCAGCTGGTCCATCGAGAAAGTGACAGTTCTGCTCTGATTGCGCTTCAATTGCCTGAATAATGGCTGTGTATACCACTTGTTGTTCTGGAATCATTGCAGTGCGCATTTGTTGTCCTTGCTCTCTTTCGTTTTCAACATCCATGTGATCTTCCTCTGAAAACATAAACAATAGTTAATTTCGTAGAAATAGAATTATATATTGGCTAAATTATTACAGTGAATATCATCATGGTAAGTTGTAAATCACCTTGTTCTGGGATGACAAAGTCGGCCGGTAGCTGAGGAAGGTGGTCGTAATTCATGATGGACAAGCCCTGAACCTTCAAATTGTTGTCAATATCATGTAGACATTGATACATGTGTCTATCTTGGAAGGTTATGTCTGGATTGTTGAGTTGAACACGTGTGACAAAATCTTCACTCATTGTTTCTTTGAAGGCGTTGAAGAGTGTTCTGATGTCTGATGGCGTTTGAAAGAGTAGCAATGATGCAAACAACTGTCAGAGTTCCGAAAGCACATTGAAGATGACAGCTTCGTCAAGACAACATGTGACTTCGGCATCATCTTCTGATAGCCCTAGAGCTAATGCTGCATCTTTGAAGGAGTCACATAGATTACCTTCTACCGTTCAAAGGTCTTCAAATAAAGTAGCACCTCGTTGATGCAATAGCAAAAGTCTGAGTGCGAATTTTTGCTCGCTAGCTCTTGGCTGCACTTGATTTACTCTGCCATTGATTGGCATTGTTCTTCGTTGTCTGGCTGTCCATGTTTTTCAACGCTTCTGGAAGACATAATGCTCTGGTATCTCATGATAGAGGTACTGATGTTCAGCTGGATCTTGCTGGTTGAGTTCAAACCCTGCTGTAAGTGTTGTTCTATCACCAATGTTGTTGAGCCTTTGTTCGTCATCATTGTCATGAAAGATGACTTGTTGCTGAAATGGTAGGTGAACAGAGAGCTGTTTGACTGTGTGGCTTTTGTCATGCATGGGGAACTGCAGAAGTTGATAGACAGCTTCATGTGGTCCAATATATCTTGCGTTGATGTATTGGTGCACCTTGTCTTGTTCAATGTCTTGAGGTACTTGCTGTTGGTTTTCTTCAAGAATTTCAACATGGATTTAAATTTAAATTTAGGATCTAAATTTAAATTTAAATTTAGGATCTAAATTTAAATTTAGGATTTCAATTTCCACAGGGTCAATGCGTAATAAGCTTTAGGACCAAGTTGTGGTATTTTGCATCCTGTGGGTCTGGAATCTCTGCTGACATCAGTTGATCCACCTGATAATGAATGTGATAATTAACAATTTTATAATAGAAATGACGTACAGGATGGTTGTACTGTGTATTGGATATAAATTTAACACTGAGAGATAGAATTATTAGTACATGTCAAAAATACCTGTTGTGGTGTTCTCGGTTTATCAGCTTGTGAAAGAAACAGGATCATGTGCGCATGTGGTAATCCTCTCTTCTGAAATTCTATGACATACACATGTGTTGTGACATGTTCAAGAATGTGCTTGTGAAGAATGTCTTCGAGTAGTTCTTTGAGTTTGAGTTGAAATACTCGAGTGACAATGTCTGGTCGATCACTGGCCGTCTGATACGGATGAATGTTTTCTTCTATCTCCTTCCATTTAGGATTGGCAGTCATTGTGAGAAAGACGTCAGGCTTTCCATACTTCCTTACGATTGTCATCGCATCTTGAAAGTGTTGATACATGCTTCTTTGGCTGCCTAGAAAGGATGATGGTGGAATGATAACACAGCCAACATCGATATGTATAGGCTGATTTGGATTGTTAGCCCTGGCCATCTGGTTTTCAATTTCAGCTGTCCTGTGGAGATGATCTATCACGCCACGATAAGTGTCAACACGAAGCTGACGTTGATTGTTCATAATCCAGCTCAGTTTATTGCCTTCTATCTTCGTATATGCATCTACCAGATACTGTTGAAATAAAAGTGATGCAATGTGGATGGCTGAGAATGCATCCCTGACCTGGATTCTGTATAAATAGTATTCGGTGAGGGTCAGTCTGGTACGGCCATCTTGATTGATGTGTTGTTGATCTTGAACATTTGGTGTTGGCAATCATTGGAGGTCCAAACTGTATCCTCTGTCATCGTCAAAGAACATCAATGGATACGTGAGAGGATCTGCACTTGGACTGGTTGCGTAAATCTTCATGAGATCTCCACGTCTTGTTTGAACTTGCAGTTCTCTGTCGTCAGGATTTGCTGCACCTCCATTTTGTACAGCATACATACCTGCAATTTCTCTGGCAGTTGGATTATTGTATCTGCGATCTTGTTGTGGGCGACCTGTGATGATCATTTTGAATGTCGGAACAGGCTGATTGTTTGCAATAGCTTGCTCCTGCTGTTCCTCCAATATTTCACCCATGTTTCGATAATGTTGTTCAAATCGATAGACTGCCATTAATTCATACTGGAGAAGTGCAACAATTTCCAAATCAAGACGTTGTTCTCTTGCAGTGTTTTGCTGTTCCCAGGGCCGCAGTGGCTGGGGGGCAGAGCGGATGCCCCCCCTGGCGAGAATTTTGTCGGAAAAATCGTTGCGTCATCCGGGGGAAGCCAATACCACGGGTTGGGGATTCTCGTGATGTAACAGCAACATTGAAGTCACGTTTCATCACATTTGGATTTGGACAATTAGTTAGCAGTTAGTTAGACAATTAGCAGTGAAACAATTACAGATGCAGAAGCACTTTTACATAAGATCTGTTCATTTGAAACTGTTTTAACTGCTCACCTCTTCAAGCAAATGTTTGCAATAAAAAATCCTGCTTCGCTTTATCTTCAGTCAGAGATGATTGATATTTTAACCGCATTAAGTTTTTAGTTTACTTCGCAATCGCAGTGTAAGATGTTCTGTTTCCTGCTTGCTTAAGGCTAGTTTACACGAGCAAGTTTTCTATGACAATTTTTAATTGACAATTTTATTTTGCTCGTGTAGATGAGGTCAATTTGAGCTCTTATGAAAAATTGTCATATGTGAAACTTGCTCGTGTAAACGCTTTGACAAGTAAACTTGACAATTTTCTTTGGACCCCAGACCTCGTATTACACAACGCAAGCATTTTTCGCGTCATTAATTTTTGTCGCAAAGACTGCCAGACTGATTTGGACAAATCAAGCCACATCTACATTTTTAGAAGCCCCCCGAAAGCCTATGGAACTCCAAATCTGAGAGGTATAAAAACAGGAACATTAAAAAGAGAAAGTGTGCCGAAATAAAAAATATGCCAACGGATGAGATCATTCTCGTCTACTTGCATTTTAAATTTATGTCTTCTAATACCGCTGGTTAAATCCATTGCCTTCAGAACGAAAACTTCTCAAAGAAACTTGCTGCTCATCCACACGAGCAAATACATTTGACAATTAAAAAATTGTCAAATATCCATCCACACGAACAAGGAAACTTGTCATAGAAAATTGCTTGTGTAAACTACGCTTTAGAGATTATTACATCAAGAAAGTTTTTTCTAAGATTGATTTTTTAACAAGTTATTACTTATATGACTTGAATTATTGTTACTGCAGTTATTGCTACTTATTATACACCAAATATCCATCGGAAAAAATGTGTTTTTGTCGGAAAATTTTCAGGTTTGCCCCCCCCCCCTGCAAAATAGCTCCCCCTGCGCCCCTGGCCGTTCCTGCAATGCTTGTTGCCTATCCATGATGTAGAGTTCTGCATATTTTCTGGATTTTCTGCATATTTATAGCCTCCCATGCAGCACTTGTATTGTTTTCGGGAGTTAAGTTCTTCTTTGAAGTACTTTGCACCACAATGAATGCATGTTGTGTTCATTTTGTTCAAGTGGTGTGGTAATGGGGAGAAGGGGATGAGGTTTTCAGCTTCATTGTTCTCGGGGACAGGGTTGTCAACTTGCATTTGCTGATCTTCAACGGGTTCTGGTATCTGATTTTCATCAGGTACTGGAACTGCGTGTTGCATCTCGATGTCTACAGGCTGTCCTGCTGCTGAAAGCTCTTGGTTCTGAATGGGAAGCTCTGGTTCCATGTCCATCTCCATTGGCTGTATCTCTGGAAGACGACACTGTGCTGGAAATGGCTGATTTTCAGGGGCTTCTAGCTGATGGTTTTCGAGCTGCAGTTGTTGAAGATCGTTGACTGCTGCAAGTACGCTATCGGCATTTCCTGTCTGTTGAGGCTGAAGCTGTTGATTGATCTGTCTGTGATGCTGTACATTCTCCCGCACCTGATTTTTACGTCTGTTGGAAGTTATAGTGCATAGTGCACGTTGTGGTATGAAAAGTATCAAGTACATTTAGGCAATATTATTGTAAATGTTATTGCTTGATGACAATGGCCTTAATAGCAACAACAATAGAATAATTATAGCCCTGTGTAAAGCTGCAACACAGACAAGTAAACATTATATATTTAAAGAACTAGGGGTCATCACTCGCTTCGCTCGTTCGCCCCAGCCCGTCAAGTAAAAAAGGCTTAATCTGGTTGGCGCACTTCGTGCGCTGCATTCGCTTCGCTCATGCCTCTTTCAACCCCACGTACAATGGGTTAGCTCGCTGCGCTCGCCTGTCTATCTGTTATCAAGAAACATTGACTGATAGGGCGCACTTCGTGCGCTGCATTCGCTTCACTCATGCCCCTTTCAACCCCACTTACAATGGGTTAGCTCGCTGCGCTTGCCTGTCCATCTATTATCAAGAAACATTGACGGGTAGGGCGCACTTCATGCGCTGCATTCGCTTCGCTCATGCCTCTTTCAACCCCACTTACAATGGGTTAGCTCGCTGCTCTCGCCTGTCCATCTATTATCAAGAAACATTGACTGGTAAGGCGCACTTAGTGCGCTGCATTCGCTTCGCTCATGCCTCTTTCAATCCCACGTACAATGGGTTAGCTCGCTGCGCTCGCCTGCCTATCTATTATCAAGAAACATTGACTGATAGGGCGCACTTCGTGTGCTGCATTCGCTTCGCTCATGCCTCTTTCAACCCCACGTACAATGGCCTAGCTCGCTGCGCTCACCTGTCTATCTGTTATCAAGAAACATTGACTGATTTGTTTTTAAAACTTTGACTTTGCTTGCATTAGGCCTAAGCGTCACATTATGCCGAAGCAACAATGGCAGTTGTACAAAAATTAAAACTATCTCACTCAAAATACAAAACAAAACTATCACCTGTGCTCTCAATTGTCTCCTTTAATTTTCCAGAGGTCTCTCAAACAATTAGCAAGTCTTTACAAAGATAATTCAGGTTGTAAAACACTTTGAAAGGCGCCGAGTTTTCTTTTGTGTGCAAAACAAAAACACGCGTCTTCTCCAAAAGTACCTGCTGTTCAACCCGAGGGCCAATTTGCATGATAACGAAAGTTGCGTGACTTTTCACGTGAGGTTGCGAAAGAGCCAATGAAATTGCAGGAAAAGGCGAAATGTGTCACGTGAAGAGCGAACACTTGCTTCGAAATTGGAGTTTGCGACGCGAATTTGGAAGTTTCGCCAACGTAAATCATCATTTTTTCGTGATACCACAATTAGTAGAATAATCAATGGAATAACTCAAAAATTCCTTTAAAATAGGCTTCCAAAAATAGATAACTTTTGCCTACTCCAAAAACGGAGCCTTTCTATGCAAGTCTCAACCTTTTGCGACCCCATTGAAAAAAGCCTTATTGATCACCGATTCACTGTTCCGTTCCATTGTTTTTCAGCATTCGACCTATTGTTTCGCGTCGAATCTATTGTTTTTGGCAAGAAAGTGCGTCATCACGTGGCGTCCGCAGAATATATATATTAGAAGTTTGATATCTTGTGATGTCTTGACATGTTTGACTACGTCACTCAGTACGAGGTGAGCCTCTGCTGCGATTGTAGGCGCCAATGCCAAATCTGCAATAGGCCTACTCTGTGAATTGATTTTCAGTGTTTTCCTCGCGTGTTTATCTTCTTCCTCGCAAAATCAAGTATAAGTTATTCTATAAATATAAGTTAATCGAATATAAGTTACTCAGTATAGTTTTAAGTAAGATGAAAATGAACAGGAAAAGAAAAGCTGCAGCCGCTTTGGTTTTGATGGAGATTCTAGAAGATGATGAAAGGTGGTGGAAAAGAGGGAAAACAAGGGCATGGATGAAGAAAAGATGTGAGCAAGATTATGTGAATAATATTGTACGGGAACTAAGCATTGAAGACACAGCTAGTTACAAGGAAATGATGAGAATGTCACATGAAGATTTCCTATTCATTCTATCAATGATTCAGAAAGATATTAGCCCGCGTGAAATCCTTGGAGGAAATAAAATAATAGATGCTAAATCTAGATTAACTTTGACTATAAGATTAATAGCAACTGGGGAGAGCTATGGAGTCAGATACTGGACAAAATGGGTCAATTGTCTTGGTCGTGGCAGTCACTTGCTTGTGGGGTATGCTTATTCGCTTGGTTGTGGCACTCTCTGTGTTATGGCATTGGTGCATTTGTTTGGTTGTGGCAGTCACCCCTTTTGGTTGTGGAAAACTGTGGTTGGCTGTAGCAGTCCTCTGTTTTGGTCGCAGTTTTGTTTTGGTTGTGGTTCTTTTGATTGACAAGCGTTTAGGCTATTGAATTGGATTGGCAAAAATATTTTGTCAATTGAATTGAATTGTTTGCTGAGGGCATGAACATGAACATGAGCCCGGAGCCTTGTGAGCTACCTTTGGCCTTTGTCTTACTGAATTCTAAACTTGAGAAAACGTTTGTATAACTTATTTTTGATAGAGATAGATTTTGAAATTCCGTTTGGAATCCATGGTTTCTTTTTGAGTTTTACTTGCCTATTTGAGATCTTTTTCAAAGGGGCATGTTTGTTTATAGTTTGTTTATAGTTTATTATTGCTTTGGGGAAACCATAGTGAAGATATAATTCTAGAGTTTCTTTTGGAATCTCTAGAGAAGGCCTTCCATTTCCTTGTTTTGTTCTGATCACTGGAACCTCATCATTGCTGCTGTTTTTATGGTTTGTTGTGTAGTATTGATAAGGCTTATGGTTTCATTATCTATGACATTAGGCCATTCTCGTTGGCAATTAATGGCAAGGAGAGCAACATGTTCCAACCTATAACTTGCATAATCTTTAAAGGGCTTATGCAACCTGAAATGAGATATCGATTTTTTCACGGAAATGGAGAGAAAAAGATCTGAGTATCACTATGAACCTATTTTGAGTGTTTTCTGACGAGTGTAAGTATGTTTTTTTCAAGCTCAAACACACCCAGGTCTGTTGAAGAGCTGTGACGTCAGTTTGATGACACACGAATCATTTCTTATAGGGGTCAGTATGGGAAAATTTGACAGCGCACCACAGTTTTTTCAATAACTCGACTTAGGCGACGCCGATTTCAATTATCTCACCTGTGGCTAAAAGCGCGATATTTTCCTCACATTATGAGCCAATTTCCGTTCTTTTCAATAGAACACAGAAATTTTGACAAAATTTGAAAAAAATAAAATTTTCATGATTTTGGTGAAATGTGACGTCAGAATGAACCGAGCTATTGTTCTTCAACTATTGTTCTCTGAGGAAGAGCTGCCCGGCCTGTTGAAACAGTGTCTGGCTAAAATTGTTTCAAAATGTCGGATTGCAAAAATAGTATAGTTCAAAACAAATTCCTCTGACAACGAAGGAGAAAGTCTTCTTGAGGATAGGGAAGAAGACAAAGACTATTTAGTAGTCAGTTTGTATAGTCGAAACTCGCACGAAGGAGAACCTCTTGCAAGAAGACCCAACAAAGCTGGGTACGGCAGTGATGATAAAGAATCGGGTTGAGAAGGCCTATCTCTGAAAGAGCTGGATGCCCGTTTTGAAAATAAAACTAATGTTGATAATTGGTTAGTTCATTTGTTATTTAATAAATTGTTGGCAACTGTTAAACATTAATTCTATGGAATCATATGAGTTTTGTTCATTGTGCTGTTTTGTCTTCAGTTGTTACGGTCCAATCCAGGTCTTTAGAAGAGTTTCGAGACATATGGAGAGAGATGAATTAAGTGTTGGTCCAACTCGCACTGTTGGGTTCCCCTACAACACATGATCGACCATGAAATGATTTTTTAATGCTCTTTATTAGTATTTGTTTCCCTATTTTAAGTTGCTTATTGATGTGGCATTGTTCAGTCTGCCCGGTTTGTTATTTTGTTGGCCGTGGTACGCAAAGGTGTCTGGAATTTCGCATCATCCTGACGTCAATTTCTTCAACAGATTTTGTCCAAATTCCCTATTTTGACAATGAATAACTCAAAAACTACAAAATATTTTAAAATTCTATCTGCGGCATGTTGATAAGCATGTTGAATTCTATACTTTTCAGCAAAAAAACTATATGTAATTTTAGGCTGCATAAGCCCTTTAACATTGCCGTCAACATTTGGATAATTTTCCACATCTCTGCAAACATTCCTCAGGGAATTTACGATATAATTTCTCAAGTTGGTGGCTGGAGCCTCTCTTGGAACAGCTGACATTTTTTCTGCTCACAACAACCAAGACGAAGACCCAAGGTAGCTCGACTTGTGATCCATGTTCATCCCTCAGCAAACAATTCAATTCAATTGACAAAATATTTTTGCCAATCAAATTCAATAGCCTAAACGCTTGTCAATCAAAAGGGCCACAACCAAAACAAAACTGCGACCAAAACAGAGGACTGCCACCGCCAACCACAGTTTTCCACAACCAAAAGAGGTGACTGCCACAACCCAACAAATGAACCAATGCCATGACACGGAGAGTGCCACAACCAAACGAATAAGCATACCCCACAAGCAAGTGACTGCCACAAGCAAAACAATTGACCTATTTTGTCCAGTATCTGATTCCGTAGAGAGCTATAGATCTTTGAAATTCCAATTTCGTATCTTGACCTCTGCCATATCATATATTATATGTCAGGTTTTCTCTGCAATTATCAAAAACCTTGGCAGCTATCCAAAGTTTCCATTTACAGCTAATGCTTGGATTGATATTGCAACAAAATTTATAATTAACCGATACTTACCTGAAAGGGAAGTTGAAGGTTGGTTGTAATTCTATGAGTCATCAGCCAGGAGCGAAGGAGTTGGACGAGAGAGAGCGCAGCGCAGGAGCCAATCAGACTTAAAAGCAGAACGGTGGCTCAATAATGACGAGCAAAGGAGTTGGGGTTGAGCCCAGATTTCCCAGTTGGGTGGGCGTCCAACTCCTTCGCTCCTGGCTGATGACTCATAGAATTACAACCAACCTTCAACTTCTCTTTCAGGTAAGTATCGGTTAATTATAAATTCTATTTCGTCATCAGCCTCTGTCGCTACGGAGTTGTACGAGATTTTAGAGCATTTTGAGCAACCGTTCAT
Source organism: Sanderia malayensis (assembly GCA_013076295.1). NCBI lineage: Eukaryota > Metazoa > Cnidaria > Scyphozoa > Semaeostomeae > Pelagiidae > Sanderia > Sanderia malayensis. Next base: position 3,061,398 of record RQOL01000374.1, on the reverse strand, counting down.
AATAAGCAATAACTATTGATGCTAAAGATATGCAAAGTGCAAATAAGAAAAACTTAAACACAGGTTATACGATTAAATTCATGATTGTAAAACAGCACTACCAAAGTTAAAGTGATCTTCTACTGGTTTATTATAAAAAGTTTGAAAAGTTTTTTCACTTGTCCAGCCAACCGAGTTCATGATATCCAAAACATTAACCTCCTTGTGTGCTAAGTGCTATGTTGCTGCAGACCTTGTGCTGTGTGCTCCAAATTTACTTGTGTTAACACCAGCTGATAATAGCACCACTTTGACCCATCTAGATATTGTCTAATATATATGTTCTGCGGAGGTCACATGATGACGCACTTTCTTGCCAAAAACAATAGATTCGACCCGAAACAATAGGTCGAACGCCTCAAAACAATGGGCCGAAACGGCCAATCGGTGATCAATAAGGCTTTTTTCAATGGGGGCGCACAAGGTTGACACTTGCATGGAAAGGCTCCGTTTCTGGAGTGGACAAAAGTTATCTATTTTTGGAAGCCTATTTTAAAAGAATTTTTGAGTTATTCCATTAATTATCCTACAAATTGTGCTATCACGAAAAAACGACGGTTTACCCTGGCGAAACTTCCAAATTCGCGTCGCGAACTCCAATTTCGAAGAAAGCGTTCGCTCTTCACGTAACGTGTTTCGCCTTTTGCTGCAATTTGATTGGGTCTTTCGTGACTTCACGTGAAAAGTCACGCGTCTTTCGTTATCATGCAAATTAGCCCTCGGGTTGAACAGCAGGTACTTTTGTAGAAGATGCGTGTTTTTGTTTTCAACACAAAGGATAACTGGGCGCCTTTCAAAGTGTTTTACGACCTGAATTATCTTTGTAAAGCCTTGCTAATTGTTTGAGAGACCTCTGGAAAATTACAGGGGACAATTGAGAACACAGGTGATAGTTTTGTTTTGTTTTTTGAGTGAGATAGTTTTAGTTTTTGGACGACCGCCATTGTTGCTTCGGCATACTGTGACGCTTAGGCCTAATGTAAACAAAGTCAAAGTTTTAAAAACAAATAAAAGTATGTGGGGTTGAAAGGGGCATGAGCGTTAGCTAACGAAGTGCACGAAGTGCGCCAACCACAGGCGAGCGCAGCGAGCTAACCCATTTTACGTGGGGTTGAAAGGGGCATGAGCGTTGGCGAATGCAGCAAACGAAGTGCGTCAACCACATTAAGTTTTTTCACTTGCCCCCCTCCGGGAAGCGAGCGTACGCGAGCGCCCCTGGCTAATGTCCTTAGAAACTGGAGCATGGGGTTTTTGGAAACTCAACAAAAGTTGCTTAGCCTCAGGTGTTCTCAGAGGTCCCGTCTTTTTTAGATAAACATTTAAGTGGTGCACAATACACAGTTTCTGTTCAAACGGGTACTTAAGAAAAACGAGAGGTTTGATATGGAAACCAGGACGAGATTGTTTAACCTTATTTTTAATATGGAAAACATATTTGTCTTCCTGCATTTCCATAAAGTCGATATTCAACAATTGTATTGTTTGACACCTATGTCCACTTAGGAGGCACAACAGGAATGTCAGTCTGATAGTTAACTGTTTTAAATCGAGTTCAGACGGTAATGGCTGTTGACTAAAATAATTAAGAACGATATTCACATTCCAGATATCTTGGTGTTTGGGAAAACTAGGCCGAAGCTCAAAAACTCCCTTCATGAAACGTTTAACAATGGGCAATTGCCCAAAAGGAATTTCACTGTCCAGCTGCAAAAATGATGAGAGGGCACTCCGAGCTGTGTTAATGGAGCTATATGAGGCACCTTCTTGAAAATATCCGACAAAACTGTAAATATCTGTTCCATTGTGGGCGAAATAAAATTAAACGATTTCTTATTGCAGAAATTAACCCATTTTTTGATTTTGTGGAGGGAGTGTTTTAGATCTGGAGATGCTGGTAATGAGAGAAGTGTCGGGGATGGTTTCAGCTTGATTGACTCTCGAGTTTCCATTGATTTTAAAATTGGATACCAAGTCTGTGTTGGCCAGTCTGGAACAACGACCACCCCAATGGCTCTCTCCCTCTTTATCTTCTGTAATGCTTTTAGGACACAACTAAATGGAGGGAAACAGTAAAACCTTAAATTACTCCATGAAATAGAGAAGGCATCAACAAATAAAGCATCTGGATCAGGCTTATAAGCACAATATGTTGAAAATTGTTTGTTCAAACGTGAGGCAAATAAGTCAATGGTTGGTTGAAATTCAAATATATCCAGTGCATTTCTTAAAATTTCAGAATTGAGCATCCATTCCATATCCTGATGAGCAAATATTCGCGATTCTGAGTCAGCTATAACATGTTGAGAACCTGGAAGGTGGGCAGCAGTCAACCAAATGTGGTTTTTTATACAAAATTCCCAAATTTTCACAGTAATTTCATTGCAATGATCATTGTGGCATGTGCCCATTTTGTTAATTATTGCTACAGCAGTTGTATTGTTGATTATAATTTTCACGTGTTTGTTAGAAATGTAACTGACATAAGCTTTAAATGCAAAAAATGCCGCAACTAATTCAAGAAAATTAATATGATTGTCTGATTCAATTGTCGACCATTCACCACGGGTTGATTTTTCTCCCAACTGTGCACCCCAGCCCTTCATTGATGCATCAGAGCAAATTGTAATGTCAGCCTCTTTGTGACATATAACATTATATGATGTATCAATATTATCATACCACCATTTAAGATTTGAGTGTCCCCTTATGGACACAGGCATTATACTTTGATAGTTGCCTTTATTTAGTTTCAAACCTTTAACTTTATCTATTTCTAGCCATCGATAATGTAAAGGTCAAAACTGGACTGCTGGCAGACTAGAAACCATATATCCTATAATTTTAGAAACATATTAATGGTAAGGTGGTCTACATTTTGCAATGACTGCCACAGTCATTGCAAAATATAAGAGATGTGCAAGAGATGTGTTTTTGATTTAGTGATTTTCTCCTGTTTCAAGTATATCTTCATAGAGACCGAATCAATTATAAAACCCAAAAACTCCAATCTCTGGGTAGGAATAAAAACTCATTTTTCAGGATGCACAACGAATCCCAAATTATCAAACATGGAAATTGTGTCCACAACTGTTTTTACACAACCCTCATATGAACTATTTACCAAACAAAAGTGATCAATGTACCCAGCAATAATATGACCTCTTGAATGGAGATGAGAAAGTGCTGGCTTCATTATTTTGGTAAAACGGCGGGACATGATGATAGGCCATTTGGATAACAAGTGAATTTATAGACATTATTCATCCAGCTAAACTTGAAGTATTTCTGGTAGTCTGGATGAATACCCACACTATAATAGGCATCCTTTAGATCGATAGAGGCCATTCAGCAATTAGGGGTTATTAAAGTAAGAATACTATGGATTGTTTCCATTTTGAAATGCACATCTCTTATATAATAAGATTGTTTCACACGTGATCCGCCGACTCTAAACAATGACCTATTGTCTCTTTAACAATCGACGTTCGAAAAACAATGGGATCAAAGGAATTTGGTTGTGAACACAAAGGCTTTTTTTTGGGTGGTCAATAAGGGTGCAAATCGGTATAGAAATGATCGCTGCATTGTGCTGATGACAGTGTACTATTTGGCTAATTTCTAACCCCAGCGGTTTCGGAGTTATGCCCCATTTTGTGCTGCGACTTTCTAGAAAGTTCCCCGGATGAAGTTAATGAGATGCAAAACGAGCAGGGAGAAACAGGTGTTTTCGTAGTTGAACGGGCGGCAAGTTGCTCCGGTTTAAGCGTGAATACGTGCCGGACATCAATTGTAAAGACATGTCAATTGTTCTCAGGACCTGTGGAGACAATGTGTGGGCAATTATTTCAAGGTATTTCCTTTATTTCATTGTTTTTGGCTGAAAATAGCACGAGTTTTGTTTTGTTTAACCTCACGTTTTTCTTTCGGCTCGGGTCGTTCTGGGTCGATTTTCTCCATTTAAACTTTCCATAACTGTTTATTTACACGAGAACTAAAGTTATCTGGCTTTGTTTTTTTTGTTTTATTGATTTTCCTCTGTTTTTGGACAGTTTTAGCCGAGATTGGGTTTTGGTGGAAAACACGAAATTTTCACCCAACACGCTTGTGTTTTGCATTTGCGAAAATTAATTTTCAACCTGCCAAAACTTTGTTTTTTTCACCCAAATACTTTCGATAAATGTTTGCCAAGCTATTAGCTTCATTTTGATATTTTCGTGGGTTCTGTAGGACGAAAATTCGCCACGTTAATTTAATTTGAAAGTTGGTGAATCGTGTTTTAAATGCTATTTTTTTCACGGGTTTGATTTCACGGCTATTTTTGATCAACAAAATCATGTCTTGGACTTCAAAAATGTACAACTAAAATTGCGAAAAGCATTTCAAATGCACCCAATTACCTTCGATACTTATTCGCCAAGGTATCACCTTCATGTTGGTGTAATTTGAGTTAAAATGGACAAATTTTGAAATTTTGAATTTTGAAGTTAGGGGAATTTTTGTTTTTTAAAGTTGGCTGATGAATAAATTTTTTCACGGCTTTTGTCTTGGGCTGCACTAAATACTCGCTTAAAATTCAAAACAACACTGTTAAGAAATGTGAATATTTTTATCGGATTCGCTGTTTTCTTAGCTACAGTTTGATATAATTTTTATTACAGATTGAGTTTAAATTTTCCAGGATTGAATAAATTTTTGAAGGCAACTTTTTCTTTCAAACTTCACGCTGAAGCTATCAACCTTTGGAAGCGGCTTTCAGGGGGGCCGCAGGGTGGGCGCTGGGCGGTCAATTGCCAGAGGGGAGGAATCGACCTCCCATCTTTACTTTCTTTAGAAATGTTGCGTCGTAGTATGTATTGTAGGGTATGTATTGTAGGGTTTGTATTGTAGGGTATGTATTGTAGGGTAATGTATTGTAGGGTATGTAATGTGGTATGTATTGTAGGTATGTATTGTAGGGTATGTATTGTAAGGTATGTATTGTAGGGTTTGTATTGTAGGGTATGTATTCTATGGTATGTATTGTAGGGTATGTATTGTAGGGTATGTATTGTAGGGTATGTATTGCAGGGTATGTATTGTAAGGTATGTATTGTAGGGTATCTATTGTAGGGTATGTATTGTAGGGTATGTAGTGTAGGGTATGCATTGTAAGGTATATATATTAGCGTATGTATTGTAAGGTATGTATTGTAAGGTATGTATTGTAGGGTTTGTATTGTAGGGTATGTATTGTAGGGTATGTATAGTGGGGTATGTTATGTAGGGTATGTATTGTAGGGTATATGTATGGTAAGGTATGTGTTGAAGGGTATGCATTGTAGGGTATGTATTGTAGGGTATGTATTGTAGGGTATATATTGTAGGGTATGTATTGTAGGGTATGTATTGTAGGGTATATATCGTAGGGTATGTATCGTAGGGTTTGTATCGTAGGGTATGTATTGTAGGGTATGTATGTATGTATGGGCATGAGCGGCAGCGAATGCAGCGCGCGTAGCACGCCAACCAGATTAAGCTTTGTTTACTTGATGGCCTCCGGGGAGGGAGCAAAGCGATCGAACCCGGCTCATGTATGTATGTATGTATGTATGTATGTATGTAGGGTATGTATGTATGTATGTATGTATGTATGTATGTAGGGTATGTATGTAGGGTATGTATATTATGTATAGTATTTATATATAGTATATAGGGTATGTATTGATGTATATATTGATGTATATATTTATGTATAGTATCTATAGTAAGTATGTTAATGTTAATATGTAATGCTTCTAATTTCTAACTTTTGTAAATCTTCAAAAAAGATCACTGCAAAACAGACACTGTCCTTCTTTTTGAACAAATGATCTTCAATTAACAATCTTAAAATGAATTCACCTGACTATAATTATGTTCACAAGGAATGACCACAAACATTCACTTTATGTCTGGGCACCTGAAAAACAAGAAGAAATTATGTAATATACTTTATAGCATGTTGGCTCATCTTGGTTCTTTTCATGTGGCCTGGAAGTTTGTAAATGTAAGTAATTTATTGTAACTGCAAATCATTAATTAATTACCTCCACCTCATGTATTCACCCAGTCAAAAAACGTATTAAACCTTCTTACCTTTTGTCAACCTTCCATGGCCTACTCTTATTAATTGGTATTTTTACCAGCAGCAATATTTCTGAACATATAACAGATCACCAAAAATCAATGTACTTCATTCTCCATGTGTCCGTGGTGGAATATGTTTTTGCTGTTGTTGTGTTCAACAACCTCTGTCCAATACATCATCACCATCAAAATCCCACAACGCCATGGTGAGAAATGATCAATTCTAGATATCATGCATAATAAGTCCACCAAATTATTTCTTATACTTAGAGATCACACAACGACACTTCTCCTATCATCAACGAACAACAATGGTCGTCGAATGGATCATCATTAGAATAATAATAACAACAACGAGGCACGCCGCCGAATAGAGGCTACAAACTTTCAAATTGGCGCGAATTTAAAATAGCAATTGCGTCTTTACTTTCTTGCTATAACGAAATGTAAAATTTTTGTTCAATATCTAACGTTGTAAGAAATTGCAGATGATAATAATTATATCATAATTATATATATATTGTCAAAAGCATTGTTTGAAACATTGTTTTACTTTGTTATTGTAAGTTGAATGTTGAAATTTACCTTTCCTAAACATCCTTATTTTACACCGACAGCGTCTTCTTTAAAGCAACATTGTAATTTCATTACATCGCATGCATTAAATCGTCTTTTTTAGCGTTTCTGTCATCTGATTTTTTAGTCTTTCTGTCATCTGGCTTCTCCGTTCTGTCCAGCCATTTTTGTTTTAACGAAGTAAAGTAAAGTGAAGTTTTTTTATAAAGTAAGTATTATACTTCAGCATGACATTTTATTCTTATTTCTTCACAATAATATACAAGTTAAACATGTTAACATTCCTTACTATTAATGGCAACTTTTTCTTAGAAGATAATCAAAAAAGTGTCAACAAAGTTCATACCTCAAAATATTTCGTGAGTATCTCAACAATTGTTCTTATACAAAGCCTATTTTAATTAATGTTTAAATGCTTCAACCTGTAATGTACATTCATATCCCAAATCTGAAGCTTAGGTACTTAGCTTAACAATTGCAACAATTTCTTATCAATAGGAAGCAAATTTACTGCATAATGCAAATAAAATCTAGCCTTACAAACACATCAAATGTAGGTTTATGGATTTTTCTTTCCTAAAATGAAATGGATGAATAACTTTTCCACTTTATGCAATATCACAACCGTTTTCCTTTTAGTGGTTAAAGAACACAATAGAAAGAGTGATGTAGGTCATAAGATAAATATTTTTATTTGGAAACTTTAAATAACCAATAATTTAATTCAACAATCAAGAGTAATTCCAAACATTTCTTACAATTATGTTTTAAATTATTTATTTTATCTTGCAGTTCACCACAAAACAACAATCTCATCCAGTTGCTCACAAAAATCACTCTTATCTCATATTTTAACATTTTCACTTCACTTAGGTTGCATATAAACACATTTTTTTCTTTTTTTAATATCACATCTCGCAAAATGCCAAAAAAGTCAGAAAAAGCATCACCAGCGGCACCAGTCGTCGCAATCAAATGCGGGATGCAGCTCGCCACCGCCGTGAGAATAACCAACAGCCTCATCCTGCTGATTTACAACCTGAAAATATGGTACAGGGAGCAGTGAATGATCTTCCCCAGTTGCAGCAAGAATACCCTCACCAACCAGCCCAGAATATCAACCACTGCCACTTTCATTATCCACAGATGCAGGCATTCTATGTGCTATGGCAACTACCTGCGATGCCTCCCACTATGGAAAATAGCTGTTCCACAACTAATAAACAATTGTTGGCAATAAACCTGCAGCACTGGCACCTCAACTTCAGGTACACAACTCAATAATTTGTGCTAATCTTTTCAAATTAAAATAACTATATATTATAGAACTATTTCACATTAACAACAATCAAAACCAAACCAGTTATTATATCAACCAAATTATTAATATTTTTCCATCTGCAGGTACCGCCGATGTTTATGCACTTGCAACAGCCCCTTCTGAATCGTAATCATGCAGGTCAAGCAGCAATACAAACGGCAGATGTGGAGATGCTTAATGTAAATCAAGCTCAAAATGACAATGAGGTGAAATAAAATTTTTAACACAACCTAACTACAGTTAGAGAAGTCTATTTTCAATAACGCAGATGCCTCATGCAATTTCCCTATTTCAGACATGTATTCTAAGTTTCCATGTATATTTATATCAATTTACATATGACAAAGTAATGACATTAAAATTTCTAATAACTAATAACCAAAATGGCTAATTTCTTTTAATTTTCATTATCAACAGATACGGCCAATGGAGATGCAACCACCAACACATATTGAAAATCAAAATAATGAAATTGAAAGGCCGGCACAACCTGATGAAATCAATGTGGAACAACACATTCCAATTCCACATGATAATCAGGTAAAACCGACTACCATCACAGTTGGCTTAGAATACACCAGTCATTCTCTATAGCACCATGTCAGGAAATTATTTTCCTCTCTAAATACACATATCTTCACAAGTTTCAGTCTTATGCGTTTCAAAACACATGATTGATTAATATTAACTTACATTACATTCCATTCCAGGATCCACAAGTATTGCCTGCTGCTATGCAATTGCAAGCCAACGTTCAAAATGACAATGAAGAGAATGAAATAGCGGTACAACCACAAGAAGTTGAGATGCAAGACGATATCCCACCACAACACCAAGATGATGTCCCTCAACCCATCGAACAACAAGCAAGGGAAGTAAATCAACCTATTGTTGAAATTCCTCAATTCTCCCCAATGCCTCATCATCTTGGGAAAATGACGAGGACATGTATTCACTGTGAAGCAAAAATACTTCGAGAGGAACTCAACTCAAGAAGGCAATACAACAAATGTTGCTTGGGAGGATTAATAACTCTCGATCCCATTCAACCACCCCCAGCAAATGTGATGCATTTATACACTGGAACTACTGAGGAATCTATATATTTTCTCAAAAATTTCCGTAGATACAATTCACTAATGGCGATGGCATCCTGGACAGCTAACGTTGTAAGACAAGCTAATGCAGGACCACCAGTCATCACCATATATGTAAGTGCATACCATATGACTGGTAAATATAACGTCCCTCTCTTACTAGCTCTTATATTATGCCACATTTTCATATAATAGCTTCACGTGACGAAACGGATGTTGACAGAACGCTCAATTCATTTCCCACCCAATCTACAATGGTATTAGCTCTCTATTCTTACCTTGATATTAAGAGCTGTCCAATGGAAATCAAGGCGCCTTATGATGCTTTTTTAACAAGGCCCTTGCTGCATTGAAAATTGCAGTTGATATAACGAAGTACAATTTAGAATGTTTCCGTGAATTCAACAGGGGTAACTGAAACCGACAGGTCCCGAAAATATGCAGAATTATACATTATGGACACCCAGCAAGCACTGCAGGAACGCCAGAACACAGCCAGACAGCAACAATTAGACTTAGACATGGTGGCGCTGCTGCAAAACGAATTGATGGCAGTAAATCGGTTTGCTCAACATTTTAAAACAATGGGAGAAGTACTGGAAGAGCAAAGGCAGCAAGCCATAGCCAATGATCAGCCTATTCCCACGTTCAAGATGATTATTACCGGTCGCCCAGAACAAGATCGAAGATATGATAATCCTACTGCCGGAGAAATTGCAGCAATCTACACTACACGCAATGGCGGTGCTCCTAATCCCGAGAATAGAGAGCTTCAAATTCGAACAAGGCGTGGTAATCTTATGAAGATTAATGCCTTATCTCCTGTTGCGGATCCTCTAACCTATCCATTGTTGTTCTTTCAGGGTGATCGTGGATACAGCTTGGACCTTCAACGTCTACCTACACGTGAAGGACAAGGCCAGCAAAATGCTGATCGTAACCACCGTATTAGACTCACAATCGCTGAATATTATTCGTACCGAATACAAGTCAGAAATCAACTGTCTACCATCCACAGGGCAACACTTCTCTTTCAACAATATTTAGTGGACGCATACACCAAAATAGAAGGAAACAAGCTCAACTGGATATTGCACAATCAATGGCAATTACGTGCTGACAGTTATCGAGGCCTGATGGATCACCTGAACAGAAGGGCTGAAATCGAAAATCAAATGGCCAGGGCAAACAATCCCAACGAACCCCTTCATATTGATGTCGGTCGTGTTGTCATACTTCCCTCATCTTTTTCAGGCAGTCAACGAAATATGTACCAGAACTTTCAAGATGCAATGACTATCGTCAGAAAGTATGGCAAGGCCTGACATCTTCCTAACCATTGACGGCCAACCCCAGATGGAAGGAGATTTCAGAGAACATTCTACCCCACCAGAAGGCAAATGACTGGCCTGATATCGTCACACGAGTATTTCAACTCAAACTACAAGAACTACTGGAAGATATCCTTCACAAGCACATTCTGGGACACACTATTGCACATTTATATGTCATCGAATTTCAGAAGAGAGGACTACCACACGCTCACACGATTCTGTTCCTCTCTGAGGCTGATAGACCACGAACACCTAAGAGGTAACATCTATAACCATAATTTATATATAGAGTACGAAATATAATCATCAGTTGTATTGCTTAGTAAAAACACAATGCATTTTGATGTCTAGAACTTACATGTGATATTTTTCTTCCAACCTACAGGTAGATCGACTCATATCAGCTGAAATTCCTGACCCACAGGATGCAAGATATCACAAGTTAGTACTGACTAGGGGTCATCACTCGCTTCGCTCGTTCACCCCAGTCCGTCAAGTAAAAAAAGCTTAATTTGGTTGACGCGCTGCGCGCGCTGCATTCGCTCCCGCTCATGCCCATACATACATACATACATACTACATACATACATACATACATACATACATACATACATACATGAGCCGGGTTCGGTCGCTTCGCTCCCTCCCCGGAGCCCGTCAAGTAAATAAAGCTTAATCTGGTTGGCGGCTTCGCGCGCTGCATTCGCTCATGCCCATACCTACATACATACCTACATACATACATACATACATACATACATACATACATACATACATACATGAGCCGGGTTCGGTCGCTTCGCTCCCTCCCCGGAGCCGTCAAGTAAGCAATGCTTAATCTGGTTGGCGCGCTTCGCGCGCTGCATTCACTCCCGCTCATGCCCATACATACATACATACCCTACAATACATACCCTACAATACATACCCCACTATACAAACCCTACAATACATACCCTACAATACATACCCTACAATACATACCCTACAATACAAACCCTACAATACACACCCTGCAATACATACCCTACAATACATACCCTACAATACATACCCTACATAACATACCCTACAATACATACAATACAACACATACCCTACATTACATACCCTACAATACATACCCTACAATACAAACCCTACAATACATACCCTACATAACATACCCTACAATACATACCCTACAATACATATCCTACATAACATACCCTACAATACATACCCTACAATACATACCCTACTATACATACCCTACAATACATACCCTACAATACATACCCTACAATACATATTACGACGCAACATTTCTAAAGAAAGTAAAGGTGGAAGGTCAAATCTTCCCCCCTGCCAAGCGACCGCCCGCACCCACGCTGCCCCCCTGAAAGCTGTTTCTGAAAGTTGATAGCTTCAGTGTGAAGTTTGAAAAAAAGGTGCTTTCAAAAATTTAATCCATCCTGGAAAATTTAAACTCAATCTGTAATAAAAATTATATCAAACTGTAGCTAAGGAAACAGCGAACACGTTGCAAATAGTCTCATCTCTTAAATAAGTAATACTGAATTCTTAGAGACCATTTGGTGGAAGTGGTTTGAATGAAATTTCGGAGCCGTGCAAAAAGCAAAACCTTTGAACACACTTTAGCAAGTAAAAATAGTATTTACCGTGGCAAATAGTGACCCAGTGGAACTCAAAAAACCACCAACATGAAGGTAATATGTTGGGGAACAATTATCGAAAGTGTTTGGGTAAAAAATAATCAATTGTGGCAGGCTAAAATTGAATTTTTGCAAATGCAAAAACAACGCGTGTTGCGTGAACAATTGCTCCTTCCCGAGTGAAAAGCAACTTTGTTGGAAATCGTAAAAAAACAAAGAAAAATACAAAGAAAACAACACATTATTTTAGTTGTGTTATCAGACAACACTTGTCAAAAATTTAAATGGGGAAAATCGTGCAAATAGGGCCGGAAAAATTCAAAACTTTGACCATGGCCTAAACGTTGTTAGCATGCCGAAGCAACAATGGCGGTCGCCTACTACAAAACCCCACAAACTATTTCATTCAAAAAACAAAACAAAGCTATCACCTGTGTTCTCTATTGTTTCCTGCAACTCTCCAGGGGTCTTTCAAACAATTAAGAGCTCTTTACAAAGATAATTCAGCTGGTAAAACACTTTGAAAGGCGCCCACCTCACTTTTTGTGTACAAACAAAAACACGCGTCTTCTCCAAAAGTACCTGCTGCCTGCCGAGGGCAAATTTGCATGATAACGAAAAACGCGTCACTGTTCACGTGAAGTTGCGAAAGAGCCAATCAAATTGCAGGAAAAGGCGAAACACGTCACGTGAAGAGCGAATACTCTTTTCGAAAATGGAGTCAGGGACGCGAATTTGGAATTTTTTCGCCAGCGTAAACCGTCGTTTTTTCGTGATAGCACAATTAGTGGAGTAATTAATAGAATAACTCAAATATTCTTTTAAAATAGGCTTGCAAAAATAGATAACTTTTGCCTACTCCAGAAACGGAGCCTTTCCATGCAAGTGCCAACCTTGTGCACCCCTATTGAAAAAAGCCTTATTGATCACCGATTCGCCGTTTCGGCCCATTGTTTTGGGGCGTTCGACCTATTGTTTCGGGTCGAATCTATTGTTTTAGGCAGAGTTTCGCCACCGTCACGTGACATCACAGAATATATATATTAGAAGCACATGACACATGGTCCATGCGGTGATATCAACCCCGGATGTGTTTGCATGGAGAATAACAAATGCAAGAAACGATTTCCAAAAGATCGCACTGCCGAAACACAAGTCAATGCGAATGGTTATCCTCTCTACAGACGACGCTGTCGTCACCCAGTCAATCTGGAAGATCGACTTCTAGATGATAAATGGGTTGTGCCACATAATCGCTATCTTCTACTCAAGTATCAGTGTCACATTAATCTCGAAAAGATCTACAAAGTGAAAGAGACAAATTATATTCTATTTAGTATGTTGGTATAATACT